>VUQR01004501.1:4033-30098 GCA_015108515.1 Hemichromis elongatus
TGCTCCATAACACAGTCTGACCGCCTCGAGACTGCCTCATTACTGACCCGTTCAGCCCCACAGTAATTACTCCTCTTTTATCCAGCTACTACCTCATGTTACAGCAGCCAAGTATCAGATTGTGTGTTTAGATGTGCTGCTTGGCTGCCAGGCTAGTTTAAATGACCACATATCTAAACCCAAACTTCCTATAAGGAATGAAACAATTTTAGGAAAAGTAATGAAATGCAAGATGGTGGAATTTGAATTTAAGAGTCTGAGGATTCATAAAAAAGGAGGCGCAAGCACCACAGGCCAGCAGTCGCCCCCTGGTGGTCAATAAAAGAATACAGGGATAAGATGTGTCAGCATCACCTTCAGTTTTTACCATCTATACTAACTGTGAAACATCTTTGCTTACTATGGTAGAGCTAACTGTAATGCATCTATGCAAACTACAATACGGCTAAGCTAACTGTAATACAGCAATGCTAACTGTAGTGCAGGTTTGCTAATGCTGCTGCCACCGTCATAACTGAGCGAAGATATTATAAACTGACTAACATTTCCACAGAAATAATAAAAACAGTTTATCTTTGTCACTGTGGTGAATGTGGCAAAGTGAAGGGAAGTATAATTTCACCAGTGCAAAGATCACTGACAGTGGTAAAATTATGTATGTAAAGTGAATTATGAAACTATAATCGGTGTAAGAAAAAAACAAAAGAAAAAAATAATCGCTGTCCGTTTTCCACAACTACACACCTCAGACACAGTGTGTGTGTGCATCAACACTCCCTCCTCACTAACACGCTTTCACAGAGGAAGAAGCTGCAGACGAATCGTGATGAAGCAGGAGAAGAGAGTGATAAGGAGTCAGCTCATGCAGCAAACACTCAATTAGCAGGACAAAGGACAGCAGGGCCATGGTGTACAGTAGAAACACACACTGACTCAGCCGTCACTCCTACTCCACACATTTCAGCCACTATATTTAACACACACACACACACCTGCTCACAAACACCTCCGCGCCTCCCCACACTGACTCATCCTGGTCCCTGTCCCTCACAGTCCTCCTCAAGTGCAGAAATAAAAAATTCAATTAAAATGCCAGGAGTGTCGAGTGCCGAGGAATCACACACATTCATTACTGCTGCAATCTGTCAGGCAAGGACACAGCGAGGGGGGGGGGTGTCTGTCCTTCCCTCCCCTCACCTCCCCTCTCAGGCTTTCACCACCAGGCTGATAAAAGCTCAGGGCGACAGAGAGAAAGAAAGGGGAAGAATTAGGAGGCCAAAGTCACAACAGTGATAATGGAGCCTTTGATTGTGATGATAATTCAGTTATAATTATAGGGGACACTGTGCTGTGGATTGGCGCTGTGTGAGTGTGTGTGTGTGTGTGTGTGTGTGTGGTGAATATAAAGGAATGAAAAATGAAAGCTGGTGACTGAGAAAAAGCCGCCGGTAAAGAAAAAGCAACAAGTGCTCTTTGTTAGAGGGAACCTGGCTGTTGTGGCCGGCGGTCGGTCTCTGCAGCTCGTGCAGAAAGAGAAACAACCAGATGAGCCAAAAACAGCAAAGAAAAACTTTTTGTAAATGTAGATGAGACCTTTCCAAACGATTGTCCTTCAGTATCTGGCGGCAGGTTTGTCATTTATTTCTTCCAGTGTTGAAACGTTTGATCCCAGAACACTGATGTTAATTTGGTGGCATTTAAAAGCTTCATTAAAGTTTCTACGTTGTTAGTAGTGAGTGGGTCTACATACAAACCAAGGAGAAAAGCTGGAGTTACTTGATTATGGCGCTCTGTTTATTGTTGCTGTTCTAGCTCACGTTATAAAGCCGTGTCGTTGTGATGAATTAAAGCCCTGCACCTTCTCTTTCCTTTGGCTCTGTTTCATTTCAGTTCCACGTGGTCACATTAATCCAATCCCAGTAACAGATGTTAGAACTAGAGATGGCACGATACCACTTTTTAATGTCTGATACTGATATCATAACTTTGGATATCTGCCGACACCGATATGAATCTGATACAGTGTATTTTATAATCAATAAAACTGTTTTTTAATATCTTGCTGCATTTTGTATAATTTCATACTCAAATTTTAAAAAACAAAACATCAAAGCTATTCTGTTATACCTGTATGCACCCCCCACCTCATGATGCTTAATCAATGTAACTGACTTTAATTGAATGCATGTGTAAAACAAATGCAGAGAAATTATTTATGTACAATAATTAAATAGATTCAACGTCTTCCTACAACAGAATTGCAGACAGCACAGATGGTACCTTCCCAAAGGAAAATGTACCGTAGCTTACTAGGGTATATATTAGACTTAATATTTACTACATACAGTGATGGATTACTATACATTTTAAATCAGATGAAAACTTTGGTTGTAAGATTCAGATGATTATTTATTAAAAGCTAGACATTTTAAATGAGAATAAGAAAGAAAAGTATTTCTTTGTGCCCCCCTTTCCCTGTTAATGGCCTACCTGGCCCCCTGACAAAACTATGCTAGATGCGCCCCTGCACAGTTACCAGCTGTCAGCTACGTAGGAAAGGATCCTGGTGGAGAAAGTAAAGAGTAAATCAATTCTAACAACAGCTCATCAAGCTTAAACGTGCTGCTGTTGTTTAGCCGCTGGTTTCCTCTTTCTGGCGCAAATGAATAAAAAAGACAGACCTGACTGGCGACAGAAAAGCCGATCAGCTGATCAGCGATCAGCTTCATGATTGAAGTAGCAGCAGGAGAGGGAGGGGAGAGAAGGAGAGGCAGTCGCTCCATTGTTAAGCTTAACGTGAGAATACTTTACAAACATTCAGAGATGAACTCACACACTTGCTTTACTTCTCTGTAATAGTTTTGTCGGAGATGAAATGCTGGTTTGGGAGCACGTAGCGAGGCTCCAGATGCTCCACCAGACCGCCGACAGGTCTCCCACCACAGCCGCTCTGTCATGTGACGCATACTGCTGCCACCGCTAAGGGCATGAGCTAGTTTACAACATGTCGCAAGTTTTGTGCGGTGCTTCTTCGATACTTCAGATCGGATTACATTTTTTATTTCTCTCCGATATCCGATCTAGTAATTTAGGTCAGTATCGGACCGATACCGATCGGTCCATCCATAGTTAGTACAGAGGTGCAGCCATGCAACTAATCATTGATTACTGATCGAATGAATTGAATAAATGGCACACAGCGTTTGTGTTAGCCCCGTAACACATGACTGACGGCTGTACTGGTCAGTGTAGAAAGCAAAGCCTGCTTTCTTTTCTCCGCCTGAACAACACAACCATCCTGTCTCATATGTTGCATGACGAACTTCACATGTCAGACTGCCAATCATTGCCTCTCTGCCTGTGATGTCATAAAGCTGTCATCAGCTACTGCATAGGCGGTTAGACGAGTGGGATGCAGAGGCGCATGTTGCTTCCACATTCCTGACGTACTGCTCACTTCATCGTTAGTTTTTCTTTGTTTTGTTCTGATCGATAAAAGGATGCAAAATTCTTCTTGGAAAAGTCAAACTTGAGTAAGATTATCCATCTTGCTGTTAAAACTAAGTGGCCATAAAGTAACTGCAGAACAAGATGTCATAAGAATGGAAAAGAGCTCGGCTGAAGCCGAGCAGCATCCTGTGGAGGTGCCAGGAGTGTCTGCAGAGCTTTGGGGGTCTGATTATGTCATTCAGTCACATTTAAGTTCAGCTGAAGCAAAAATGTAGAGTTTGTTTGCTGCAGCAGTCAGACTGATGAAAGTTTGATTTTTTGGGCTGTTAAAAATCTAAAACATCAACCTTGAATGTTGCTCTCTAACATCCGTCCAGATCCCACATCTGCCTGCCTCTGTCATCATTTCCTAACCAGTGCTGACACACGTGTGCTCCTGCAACAGTCTGTCAGCTCAGCCCGCCCTCCCACCGCCCCCGCCGTCGTGACTTGGTGACATTTTCTCCCTTCAGATGTTTGTGCTGAGTCACAGCGCTGCTGATGCTCTGCGTCCGACCCCACTGGACTCGGCTGGTTCAGATCTCAAACATAAAATTGTGGACGCGCTCGGAGTCACTTAATAAACGACTAACGATATGCACGGCTTACGGAGCGCTACCCAGCACCATGGCAACTCTGCCCGAATACTATGAGCACGTCACAGAGCTCCGTGTTTCGAGGTCAGAGACTCCGAGCCACCGAATGTCATTAAATATATTAAAGGCTGGCAGTCGTAGCAGTAACTCCTGGTTCAGCTCTCCACAGTCGACATGTTTAGCCTTAAAAACACCTTTATTTTTGTCGTATAAAATCTGGTGTTTCCTCTCTTGAACCGTGACAGTGCGTTATGTTAACTTCTAATAAACAAGAGAGGCCATGATCGTGGGTAGCACTTGTACAGAGAAAAGGAAACTGGGAGCAGAAAGTGGCGCTGTCGTATGGAAGCTGCCCTAATTCTGCCCTCATGTTAACACACATCAATCCTGGTGCTTCAGAGAGATTGCAGAGCTGCTTTGTTGCCGTCTCTTCAGGAAAGTGGATGACATGTTTGCTGGGTTTTCATTCGGCTACCTCCTACAAGACTGAAATATTTCCCTTCAGGTTGAATGTCATTCAGAATGATTTATCACGCTTCTCCCTGGCCTTTAAGAGTAATAAATCCCCACTAAACGCAGCCCAGATCAGAGGAAACTGCTCTCGCTGCTTTCACTGAACTTCCTCATGCACTCGAGTGGAGCTGACGACATTTCCAGCTGCCAGAAATTCACTTCATTAATTTGTCAGGGAGAAAAAGGTGGACGATTAAAAAGCTCACAAGTATCTGCACAAGCACACATCTGGACTCGACCACAAGCACAACTGTTGATGCCTTTGGAAACGGAGTCGTCCAGCTTCTCAGATCAGCCAACGTGATCCCGATGCTCATCGTCAAGCAGCCACCAGATGGACGCGGCGTTTGAAATTCATACAGCTGCACTAAAAATGTGTCGTGCGGTGAATCTGAGAGGCACATAACATCCGTGTAGGGCGAGTAAAAGGTGGTGGAGACGTTTCCTGTGATTCTAAGATCACATCACGAGTCTCTCAGACGATGACACGCAAAAATTATATTCAGTTCAATTCAATTTTATTTATAAAGCGCCAGATCACAACAACAGTCGCCTCAAGGTGCTTTATATTGTACAACAGTACATCCAGAGAAAACCCAACAATCACATGATCCCCTATGAGCAAGCACTTTGGCGACAGTGGGAAGGAAAAACTCCCTTTTAACAGGAAGAAACCTCCGGCAGAACCAGGCTCAGGGAGGGGCGGGGCCATGCTGTGACCGGTTGGAGTGAGAAATGAAAGGAAGGTTGCAGATCGGCCTATAATTAGCTAAGACGGCTGGGTCCAGAGACGGCTTTTTAAGTAAAGCTTTAACTACTGCCAGCTTGAAGGCCTGTGGTACATAGCCCATTATTAGAGATAGGCTGATCAGATTTAAGATTCATGCATTCATTAACGGGAGGACTTCACATGAGAGAGGCTGTTTCAGAGGCTGAACTGAGACGCTTGACTAAAAGGCCCAGTATGATATAAACTGGGATTATTTTGAACAAAGCTACTTAACTCTGTCCAGAACTGAAAATATGGAGAGCAGGTCCACGCGAGATTTGCTCACCATGAAACAATTAAGCTTTATTCATGTAGCACCAAAGGCGATTTATATTGTAAGGTAAAGACCCTGCAGTAATACACAGAAAACCACAACAATGAGATGGCCCCTATAACCAAGCACCTGGTGACAGTAAGAACAGGAAGAAACCTCAGGCAGAACCAGGCCGCAACTGGTTGGCGGTGAGGGAGAAGTGAACTTCCTCCAGTCAGCGGGCTGTGGTTGTCTCGCTGCAGTCAGAGGAGGAGAGGTTCACCGCTGTGTTATCTCCTTTTTCTTTGAACAGAAACCTTTTCAGGGACGGCAGATGAAAGTTGGCCTTGTGGCTAAATCTGACACATTTACATAACAACTGTGTTAATTAATGTTTGTTTTCCCTCATAAATAATAATCAGAGTGAACAGGAAATGTTTTATTTCATTAGAGTGATCAGACTTGTATTGCAGGCATGTTCCAGAGGAGTAGGTTTTTTCCTCCGATGTTAACTTGTTTCCATTCGTCACTGTCAGTCCTGTCATCGGATCTCCTCGTCTTTGTTTCCCTCCCTCTCTCCTCTCCTTCCTCTGTGTCTGTATGGTTTGTATCCACCTGCGTGCGTCTGTTTACGCTGCGAGTCTGATGCAGGCATGCATCATTGCCGTCGGCTGTCACTTCACCATGTGTCTGCGCAGCGCCTCTTTGCATCACACTTGTCACCAATCAATGGTCCAATTACAGCCGTCTGTTGTGAGTGACTGAGCACCGGGAGGAGAAAGGAAAATAAAGGGGTGTGATAGGACTCGTGTTTGGCTCTCATCCCACTGTGACAAGGTCACGCAGAAATACCAATGAATTCTTCCACCTGAGGCGTCGCACATCACAGCACAGAAGCATGTAGCAATTTACAGGTTATAGGCAGCACATGAAGGAAGCACACTTATTCTGTGGTTTCACTCACTAAAAAGTATCGCCGTCCACAGCTACACCTGAACCCAGTATACGAAAGTTTCAAACAGGAAGTTCCCCACAACGACGATGAGCTGCTTCCTTTTTACGTCGTATCCAGACACAGTGTGTGAATGTCTGCTGCAGAGGAGGGTCCAATCATTTCTGCATAACGCTGATGTGTTCAAGGCTGAAGCCAGAAAGTGAAGTGGACCCAAAAGCAGATTCAAACGGAGGCTCAGCAGAATGACGTGAACGTTACAGTAACGTGGTTAAGACAATGGTAACAAGTGCTGAGGTTAGAAACAAGGCCAGAGTGAACGAGCGTGAACTATGAGATGTCAAAGTAGGTGAGTATATTACTACAAACATGAACCGTGGTACAGTGGTACGAGAGTCGGTGGGTAGGCACTGACACAGAAGGAGATCAGAGTCAGGATGGGCTTGGAGAAACGACAGGCTAATCCACAGTAGCAGCCTTTACGGTCTTACTCGTTCGCATGTGGAGTAATGCAGGAGGGGGAAAGCGTGGAAACGAGACCCGAGCTTCAGAGGACCCGGCCTTTGTGGTCTACGTGGGCCGGGTCCTTCGAAGACCGAGAAGTACAAGGCTGTGAAACTGGACGGTCTAGCCTTCAGATTTGCGTCACCGCTGTCTCGGTGGAGTTGAATAAACTCGGCCGTCTGCTCTAAAATATAACAGGACACTGCCGTAAACTCTCCACCATCTCACACTTCTGTTTATTCAGTGTTCTGTTTGACGTTTATTCAGCTGTTTAAAGTTTTATTTAATCTAATCTAACAATTTTGATCTCAGCCAAACCGATTTACTAGTCCACTGTTCTCGCCGGCTCGAGTGACCACTGAACCCCCGGTCAGCTATGGAGCGGGTGGGTAACAGACGTCTCACAAAATGTTGGAGCACTTTTGCAAATATGCGCTATCTTGATAAACCGAGCAGATATTTGAAGTTTACACAGCTACATTCTCACCTGAAAATATCTTAAAAGTTTAATTTGTGACCCAGAAAGAGGAATAAGAGTAATATTAGAAGTGGCTGCCGCCATCGTTGAAAACTGGAATTGGCTTGGCCGTGCTATGAATTATGGGATATGGTGGACCATGAAGGATACCCCCTGACCCATTCTTCAAATCAGGGGAAAAGGAGGACGCATTTGTCGGCCGGATACAGAGGAGTCTTTGAATTAGGACAGCCTTCGTCGCGTCGCTGTGACGTAATTGGTCTACAAATGCGGCCTATGTTTAGGGACACAGCTCTGGGTTAACCCAGTAGAGTAGTGATCCGTGATTTCAGACCGTGAAGGCAGGGAGGCAGCCAGGTGAGACTGGAGAGAAAAGACTAAGAGGTTACCGGCTGTAGAGCAGCAACAGGCGACCAGCGTCCAGGTGAGTTTTAATGGTTTTCCAAGGAGCAATTGAGAAGACAAGGCAACAGCAGTAAGTACAAAAACTTACGAGCACCATGAGAGTCATGAGGCAACAGACTAACGTAGGTTAGCAGCAATCTGGCTAAGGCTTCTTCTTCTTCTTTTTACATTTTCATTGGCGGTTGGCAAACAACTGAATGGTGCATTACCACCACCCACTGGTAGGGAGTGTAGTCTGGCACGGCGCTAAAAACAAACAAACACTTAAATCCTTCCAAGCAATGTCCCCTCTTTCAAAAACTGAAATAAGGCCTGATAACTTTTACTTCCTGATTCCTTGTGCAATAAATACAGCTCTATCTGCCTTTTCATTGGCCCTTACTCCATAGTGCGCCGGAATCCATAAAAACACAACTGTAAGTCCCATCATGTGTATTCTGAAGAGTGTTTGCTGAACCTCTGCTAATCCGGCAGAGGCTGTGAACGCTGAACTTAAACACAGCCAGCTTGATTAGTCTCAGGTGGTGATCCTGGGAGGAGCGATGAAGACTCCGCCCAGAGGAGGAGAGCAGGCACTGTAGAAAAATCACTGTGACTCACCCAGATGTGGGTGACAGATGTGAAAAGTGTCACAGCCCAGCTCCCAGAACAACTCTTTTAGTTTCTGAAATTTGGACACATTTGAAATTTCCACTGTCGGCATTGTGTTTTCTGAATGGATGATTTAAACCAGAAGTGACCATATTTGGTCGACCTGCTGGAGGCGTGAGCTAATGCTAATGTGCTAATGTGGTTATCGAGCTGCATCCACAGACTGTAATATGGAGCCTCGCACTGACACCTGCTAATCACTAACATCCAAATAAATCCCAAACAAAACCTGGAGCTCAGATTGTCACCATCTACCTGTGAAAGAGGCCACGCCCCTAATTATGCAAACATTGAGCCTTATGATAATAGTTATGAAGCTGAAGTATGATCATAAGTAGACTGTACATGTGATGTTAAGTGTCCAGCACAGTTCCCCCATCACGCTGTATCAAACCCTCTGATGGCTTCACCTCCGTGTGACGAGGTCTCTCTGGTGTAGCACACGGCAGCCGTGCTCTACATTAACTGCTGTGTTTGGGGGATTTTCCCTCCACTCGTTATGTCGTTGATGCGAGAAAACTTTTTCTGTGGTCACAAAGTCAGAGTTCAGAACATAAATAAAACAGCAGAGCGATCAGATGGAAGAAAGCTAAAAACGGAGACGCTGCCACAGGAAACATCAGAGCGAAGTCAGAGCAGAGCTGACAGGAGCTCACAGGAGAGCGTGATCTGAAACCAAGCGCCGCAGTTCATCCTCTCAAATATTATCTATGCAAATTTCTAAATCTGTGAAGTAACTAAAGCTGTCAGTGTGGCAGAGAGTGTAACATGCCCAGCATGAAAAGTACAGGTTAGTGCTGGCTGTCAACCCATTCTGCTCCTCCCCAGCTCGGTGTTTGTATTTGGGGACAGCAGAGTAGCTTTGCATGATTTGTAGTTCAGAATCGAATCCACTTTGTAGTTGATCCTAAACTGGTTCAGTTCAGCCTCAGTCTGAAATCCTGTCTTTTTAATGAGAACAAAACACAAGTCGTCATTTTTGGCGGCTTCATTAACAAACACACTGACAGTGCTCTGGGCCCCTTAAGTCAAATGTCAAAAACCTCGGTGTGCACCTTGATGGTTCCTTTAAACCGTGTAGGCAGGTGAGCGCAGTAGTCCAGCTGATGTCTTTGAGCGTGTTATTCATCTGTTCGTTCCTTGCAGACTGGACTACTGCAGCTCTCTGTACTTTGGTGTGGACCGGGCCTCTCTTCTTCGTCTCCGGTTGGTCCAAAATGCTGCTGCTCATCTGCTGCTTGGCACTAAACAGGAGGAGCCTGTGACCCAGTGTTGGCCTCTCTACTCTGGCTTCCTGTTCCTTCCAGATCCCAATTTAAAATCTTACTTTTTTGTTTTTAAATCACTAAACGGCCGAGCCCCTTCTCACCTGTTTATTCATGCTCCAGGTCAAAACCAAGCTTAACTAGTCCACGGACTAAACTTTGATCTGCTGGCGACAGAGCCTTCTCTGTGGTCCTAGACTCTGGGATAGTCTTCCTAAACATTTTGGCTTTAACAGCCTTAGTTGTTGTTGTTCTAGTTGTTTTTGTTGACTTACTTTATTTATTTTTTGCATTTTATTTATTTTGGTTACATTTTACATCTTTAATTTAAGTGAATTTCAGGAGCTAGACCCCACGTCTATGAATCCCCTTCCCTCGTCTCTCTATGCGAGCAGCCAGTCAGTCCAGCAAGGCCCAGCTGGTTATCGAGCAGCAACCAGCTTCCACTTTCCAGGGGAAAGCTGACACAGCAACGGGCTGCAGCCAGGCCGAGTCTCTATTTCAGCTTGTGCTGAAAGTTCAGATTTCAAAGGCCACTAAATCCGGCGTTATGCTAAAATAAGCCAGGCTTTTTTTCTAAATACTATTGCCTCGTTGTTGTTTCCTTTTTTTTTAAAAAAGCATTTTCTAAGGACAACACGAAAACAGTAAAGAAAGAAAAATCCCACCTGTTTCTTATTGGTCGAAAAATGTACCATGTGGCCTAATTTAAACAAAGTTAACAGGTAGGATTTGGTTGTTAGTAAGAGGGGAAAGTTTTGGGAGTGACGGCAGCGAGACAGACAGAACAAATAGTTTGTGGGGCATCTTATTGTGACACCTGATCGTTCTCTCACTATAGTTATAGTAATATTTTTAAATGGTTGTCCCAAATTTAAACAACACCCGGTGTGTTGGCTGCATTTTTAGATAAATAGTTTACATGTTTACAAAATGTACAATTTAAATTTGCATTTCAAGGTATAAAAATAATTTAGTCGACACGTCTGTGGTTTTACAGTAAAAACCAAATAAAACTACTAGGATTTAATGTTTTTGTGTGATTTCAGATCAGTTGTGTTAATACAGTATGTCAATGAAAACGCTAAAAATGATTCCAAACAAGGCAGGAAAAAATAAAATGAAACAATTTGAAGGTGAAAACAACGTAAAATCACAAGGAGTCAAAAATGGCCGGTTATATAGTGGACCCCAGAGGGTTTAACCCAGCACATCATGAAAAACTAGGCTCCCATTGAAGCAGCAGGTTACTAAAAGCACTCACTCCATCTGCCTTGTTATAACTGCCTGCTCCTCCTCCTGGCGTAAGCTTGCTAAATCTCTCCTTCTCCACAGTTCAGCATTGCCCTGGATTATTTAGCCCTGATAAAACCAACCGACCACATGCAAGTGTTGCTCCAGACGAGCTTCTGTCCAATCCCCCCATGACGTTGTTCATGGTTCTGTGTGGAGCACTAGGGTGATCTTTGCACCAGCGTGTCAGTTGTTCTCTCCTCATGTTTGAAGTCGTTTGTTTATCGAAGCTAAGGTGTCGTCATAAAATACACGCCGTGATCTCCATATTGCATTTGCAGCTCTCCACACACATTGTGACGTGCAGCAATGATCGGATGTGTTGATCCAAACTACTGACTACAAATGAACATCAGGTCTCTGTTTCAGGCATCCTGTCCACTGCTGCTGTTATTCAGCAGGTTAGATTACCCCCAGCGGTGATACGGCCAAACTCCTGAAACCCATTAATCAGCGTTTTAAGGAGTTATGCCATTCCAGCTGGAAAGTAGTGCGCTCTGAGGTCACTCCCATCATGTCTGCATGGAATAATTATGTTTTCTGTTGTTGTTTATAACAAAACACTTTACCCTGACATCCAAAAAGAAAAAAAGACCCTGACCAAACAGGTTTTATGGGGGTTGACACTCAGTCATCAATAGATTTGACAGCATTTATGTTTCCATTTGGACACATTATTTTGAATTAACTCCATTTATTCAGCTCTTTTTTTTAGGGCACATTTTCTGGAGCAGGTTTAAACAGGGAGGATGTGCACACGGTATTTAAACGCTGCAGCAAGCCCCCCCCCCTGCCCCCTTCCCCCCATCTGTGTGACAGGAAGTTCAAATGAGCTATGAGAAAGTCATCGCAGTGACAGCCGTGCAAAGCAGTGCAGCTCTGCAGTGCTGGGATGGAGTGTCAGTGTGCCGGACCACTCCACCAGAGCAAGGTGATCCCCCTCCGGCACAGGTGTGTGAACGCTGCAGCTCAGTTATGATTGTTGAATGTGATCAGCTTCAAAAGGCTCCTAAATGCACACAAACACCTCGTGTGCTCCACTGTGCTCATGCTGGAAGATTCTTAGTGTTTTCTTACTTTTAATTCAGATTAAAGTTAATTAGAGCTGAGATGTAATGTTCCATCGTAGAGCTCAGTGCAGCCAGATGTTTGTCAGATGTTTTACAGTATTTTCGTCTTTTACATGATGTGCTAATTAAAATGATCATGTAATTATTTTGGCATAGTCTCAGCATTTATTCAGCATCGGTTCATCGTGCCAGTAAGAGCTACAGCTGATCCTGGATCTGTTGCAAACCATAATCTGATCTCAGTTTTACTCCCTATGACAATGTTTGTTAGGGTTAGGGTTAGGAGTAGGGTTAGGGTTAACCAGACACAGCTGTGGGTGTTCGCCCCTCTCCCAAAGCAAAGATGGTCACGTTGTCTTCTTCACATTCAATGACCATTTAAACATCAGTGTTTTTCTACACTGATGCACGCTGAGGCCAACAAGCTGTACTGTGTTATGCAGTCAAGCATTCGAAGTCCTGATCTGCAGACCTTTGCATCTGTTGAAAGCGTTTCTAAATCACCTTCTGGGATTTTTTTTGCACAGACTGACGGCTGTTTATTTTTCAGCAAAGAGGAAGATGCACTCTGTGACTAGACTGTAAAGATAAAACCTGGGGAGAGCTCTTCTTTATGAAACAGCTTCTCTGTAAAGACGAGACGCCGAGGAGACTGAATTGGAGAAATCAACACAATAAACAAAAGAATTTAATTAAGAAACAACAACAAGAAGCTTGTACTGGAACATTATGAGGAGATGAAACAAGTTTAACAGCTTTGGAGGAAGTCTGGTGTTTTCTGGTGGGAGCTCTGCCCTCTGTGGTCGACCATGCTGAGAATCAAAGTCTCATCTATTCAGAGAAACCCACAAAAGTGTGAAGTGGGGAGAAACAGGGAGAGTGAATGCAAGCAAACTATTAAAGGTTTTAACCAAACGTGGCAGACCAATAGGTCCAGAAGGTTTATTCAGAGTCAGAATGTGCACTAAAAGAAACATCCTGAATCATAAACCTGCACCAGCCTGGCCAGTCCTCCAACACTTCGATGCTTTATAAGTAAAGAAAGAGTGAACTGGTTGTTATATGATCTCTAGGTTCAGCCCACTTATCAAAGGAGAGGAGAGCAGTTTTTCAGTAACGCTGTGCAGTCGCAGACACGAGGATGGGCATGTGTTTAGACTCTTTCTTCCCAACGCCTTCGCACGCTTATCTCCAAGGCCGAGCTAGACGGCGGATCTGGGCCAGCGCTGGATGGTCGGCTGCAGGGCAGGATGGCTGTGTCTCCTCGGCTTAATTCTCACCCCATACCCACCCCTGCTGCGTGTCACGTGCTCATGGTGTTGTTATGTGAACATTTGTGTGCTCTTTGTGCGAGGAGTTTTTTTGTTCTCTGTTCTCATGCTGACCTCCCGTAGGAGCCCAACATGAGCAGAGGTCTCTTTTTTTCTCTCCTATGATGACTACCCCATTGTACTGTACATTTCACTGTTCTTCCACTATACTGCCCTCTCCGTCTGTCTCCCCATGTGATGTCTATGTTGTGTATGTAAGGTCGGGGGGGGGATTCATTTTACTGCGGGGCAACTTGTATGTGGCAAATAAACTTTGACTTGACTTGACCTACAATAGGCTGGTGACTTGTCCAGGTCGTACCCCTCCTTTCACGCTATAACAGCTGTGATGGCAAATATACTCGAGTTTTTCCATGTAGATTGTTACAATGGCTTTATCGTATCCATCAAGTATGGGTTGCCATGGAAATATTAAGCTGTCTGCACGTAAATAACTGAGATTTTTTTTACTCCTACATGCTGCATCATTAATCCCCCTCCTGACCGGGAAATTGTCACCCTGGAACACTGCACTGAGCACGCGTGTTTGCATACTACCAGATAGATAAAAATATGGCGACATCGGCAGGATGTTGAACAAAAAGCAGTAATTTGCAAAACTCCACATGTGAACGTGATACGAGCTACAGCGGCTATCGGCGACAGAAACGGCGTGGTAACTCTGATTCCATGTTATTGTATATTTGTGGTCTTCTATTGCCAGTGGTTTGGTGAATTTTGGTCAGAGTGTGACGAAACTTGCAGTTTTGGAATCTGTGAGATCTCTACTTTTAGACAATATGCCGTTTCCTTGGTTACATGAAGTCGAGTGAATTTGTGGCTTCGTCATCTCGTGAAATGAAATTTAATTGTTTGTTGTGTTTGCTGTTCGGTGGTTGTAGAAATGGTTTATATGAGCTTTTAGCTGAGATTCTGAGGTTTTGGTGCATGCCACACATGCAGCAAGCCTCCATGAAGTCAAGTATTTTACATTAAAACTCGACTTCATGGAGGCTTAAACTGTAGCTGACCCTATTTGCCCCGGTACTGGGGACGGTGGCGCTCGAGACATATCGCCCTGGAGCTACAAGGGTTGCCATGGCAGCTCATCGTCCTCCATCTCACCCTATCCCTGCATCCTTCTCTGCCACACCAACCCTCTGCATGTCCACCTTCTCTACATATCCAAACCATCTCAGCATCTCTGACTCTGAGCTGTCCCTCTGATGGACTCATTCCTAATCCTGGCCATCCTGCTCACGCTCGGTGAACACCTGAACATCTTCAGCTTGACCTGTGCTACTTCTGCAAACCATAATTCATAGCAGGTTTCCAAATTTCTCTTTCTGCTACCTTCTGTCATTCATCTCCACCTACTCCACCCTGTTTGTACTCTCTTCTTCACCTCTCTTCCCCGCTGTCCACATACATGTTTATCTTCCTACCTGTGAACACTTCTGTCTTTATCCTTAATCACACTGACCTCCTGCACATCCTTCCTCGCTACATTTCTCTGGTTATCTGTCCAGCCTCACATACAACACACTGTAAACCTTTTCTTCTGTCTTTGCTGTGCAGCTAGCATCCCAATTTTTCTTTGTTAACCTCTTCCTTTAAATACTCCCCCGTACGTCCTCATTCCACCATCCAGTCTCCTTGTCCTTTTTTCTCTATCCAGAACACACACCAGAAACCTTCCTGGTACTTGGATAGGCAGCAGATTGGCGACCTGTCCATGATGTTCACCACCTCTTGCACTATGACAGCTGCGATTGGTTCCATTCCCCCACAACCCTGATAAGGCGAGGATGGATGGATGATTTATAGACTGTCTCTCTCTGCACCCATCTTCCAGTTCCTCTATTATTTTCTCATGTTTGACTGGATGTATTTTTCTGTTTCTAGATCTTTCCTTTTGCCTGCCTCTTGTCTGTTTTGATTAAATCACTAACCGCCATCATGTGCTTACTTCTTCTGTGGCCCGTGTTTGGCTTTGCTCCTCTTCCATGTAATCACAGCCAGAGAATCACAGAAATGGCAAGGCCCGTGGGGTCAGCAGTGATGAGTGCCTACAGTGACCCACGGACAGACCAACCATGAATCACTGAGTGTGTGGTGGGTGGAGGGGACGTCTGCTCCACAGCAGCTCCCAGAATCTACTGCTAACATCTTTGTGTCAGATACTACTAGAGTCTGCTTTCTCACAAAGCCATGACATTTCTTCACAGGTCAAACTTTTCCCACACGCTTGCATAACTTCCTCCATCAGGCATACCTGACACAACGAAGGCTAGCTTGATAGGCATTAGCACCATGCTCCCTTGCTTTGGATGAGGTTGTTGGGCTATCACCGTGTTTAGTCTAGGTGCTGCTGCGAGCTACTGATTCTGATGATGATGCATGCAAGCACAGACTGTGCTTACATTTAGTTTTGTAAGTCAAATCTTGAGCGATGTAAAAAGATTCTGAGATATGGTTTGTCTCCATACATTTTTCAGACACCTTTTTTATTTTCATATGTAGGTTTCCACTTGCAAGTCGCTCATCCTCCTCAAGGAAATATCAATAATTGTAAACTGAGGGAAAACATTTCTCCCTTTCACATGAAATGAATATATGTCAAGATTTCTCCCGACAGATTCTTGTGAGGACGTTTCAGCTAATTCCTTTTCATGTCAGCCTCAGAACTCGGCATTGATCATTTTCACTTGATCAAAAGGCTGCAGGTTCATTTCACATAAGACAAACAAACAAATACAGAAAGCAGCGTCTGTGGGTCCACGTGGAACTCCAAAGCACGCTCCCACTGCGCTGATGAAAACAGATTCCTACTTGTTTTTCTAATATTCAGAGGTTAGCACGAAGGCTCTTGATGTTTTTACTCAAAGACCTGTGAGCATTAGTGGTGCTGAGCTGCAGAAATACAGCAGCCTGAAGATTTTATTAACCTTACAGAATCTTTTTTCTCATTTGTCAGGATGTGAACATGAAGAATCTGTTTCTTGCAGCCCGAACTTAACTGTGAATGACCAAAAGATCAACACGGCATCTTAATTTCCCCAGTGTGCTTCCCCTCAGTGTTTCTCCGGCAGTGTGACTGACTGCAGGCCTGCCTACATGCGCTCGCTTTCATTGTTGCACATTCAGTCACTCAGCTGTATTGGTGCATTTCTACCTTGTTTCCTCCTTTGTGCATTAAATTGTAGTTCACAGTCTGCTTAATATAAAACCCATTCACCAGGCGTTAATACAGTTTGAAATGTCAGAGGGTGAGCAGTATGACAAGACAAATGTGAGTCTGCTGCAAATGCATTTTAATGTGTTTGATAGATTCAGGCCTAAAATATGAATGTTTCATTCACATCAATCTTCAGTACTGGGATCAATACTGAAGACTGATGAATTATATATTACTGGTTTTCTTCGTAAAAACGAATGCAAGTACTTTACTTTTGTGTTACTTCATAAAAATATAAACCGACTACAGACTGAAGACCTTTGTACAGTTTTTAAAACTGGCTTTCTCCCGACTTTCCTAAATGAATTTCACACACAGTCATTCATTCAGCCGGTGTCTATTGATTTTACTAGAACAAAACCAAAGTCTTTAAAATAATGAAATAACACATTTCATCACTGGTGTAGTGAAAAAAGAACCTGAAGGCGTTTCCTCTTCACCCTGCGCTCCTGCTCTTTTGATGGGGCTAGGTGGAGGTCCAGCTGCACACAGGGAGTCCTTGGCTTTGGTGAGACAGGACCATCACCCACCTCCTATCGAGCTTCCTAACATTAAAAGGTCATAAGAACGGAGTAGATTTTAGTGCACAGAAAGAAAAACCAAGTTAAAAACTCTGGAAGAAGTAAAAATGAAGCTTATGTGTAAATTCATAAAGGAAGATCTGTAATCGCTCACCTCCCGGTTTTCTTGGGTGTTTGGCTGCTAGTATGTTCACTACATCACTTCCACTTTCCCATGACATCAAACTGACAGCATTACACTAGTCCACTCATTTTCTCACCTGCCTTCTGTGAGCTAATCAGCATCCACTCTGTGTGGATTCAATCTGTGCTCTCCATCATTCCCCCTTTAAGACTCTAATTCGTGCGACCCACCGTCTCCATCAGAGCCTCGGTCTTCATCTTCACATTGTGGGTGGTCCTGTCCTCAATTCTCTCAACGCTGGAACTTCACTGATGGCAGTCTAACCACCAAACATATGAATCAATCTCTCTGTCTCAATAAATCGCGAGAAATCTCTGCTAATGAGCTGATGCTCCAGCCGCCTGCGTAAAGAACGTATATGTTGTGAATGAAAACGCCGTTGCAGATTGGTCAGTAGATGGTTAAAAGATGCCAGGAGTGTCTTCATAACGTGCAGTACTCCAGCATGTGCGTGGCACGCGTCTGATCCTCGGACCTATTCGGCTTTTGTTTGAAGTGCTGCACACGTTCCTTCAGAGAAACAGAAAGTGTGAAAGTGTTGAGCGTGTTAATGGTTTAGACTAAAAGTGCTCCCTCTGCTCTTTGATGCTGTCAGGTTGCAGCTCCAAGCGGCTTGTTTCGACACTTGATAAAAGCCCTTCTCGCACTTGTTTTAGATAACCATTACAGTCTCATCCTCTCACACGGTTGTTGTCCTGTTTAAATATTACTGAGCGTGCTGTCTGGAATCTAGAGGCTCCCTCCATATATTTTTTATTTCACTCAGTGCCTGAGCAGGAAATCTGTCTGTATCTGTACGTGAGCCCTGTGCTTCAAACATACAGTCGGCACAGCCGAGCCTACAGTGCCCCCCTGGAGCCGTTCGGCGTGCAGCTCAGAGGCTCTGGAATAATGTTGCCTGGCACTTTGAACGTGAAACCGGCACCTCCTGGTCCCCAGCTCACAGCTGGAGTGTTCCCAGTTGATGCCAGGCTCCAGCCAGCAGCCCGTCTGATTTCCATTCAACCTCTTTACAGCCAAGCCAACGGGTCCCCTGCGGCCCCGTATGGTGAGTTCTCATTTTCATGTATTTTAATTGCAGAATGTGGCATTTAAAACTTCTTACAGGCTCTGTTTGTGTGGCTTTAATTTTTATCCATTTCTATTCTCATTTAAACTACTCCTACTCCCAGTTGGTGGTAATATCTAACATTTGGCAGTGTATCATTCAATTTCTATCCAAATATAAACTGAAACAGTTCTCATATTTATGCTAATAATATCCCACTCAGCGTCCCACCTTTTGAAATTAAGTTTCCCAGATTGCTTTTGAACGAAACAAAATGGGAGTTTTTTTTTTTAATTGGGAGAAACTTGAAAGGTAAATCTTTTATTGCTGTAAATGCACAATGCTACAAAAATGTACCGTTCTGATAAATACGGTGCTGGCTGTGTGTGTCCACAGCTAACATGGCTGCACCCAGAGCTGTTTGTAGCCCAGAAACAATTGAAAACATGAATGAGCCACATTCACACTAACATGTTCCTTCATTACACACACACACACACTGCAGTTTAGTTGGACTTACAACCACGCACTCTATTCTCCATTTAAACGGGAACTCTGCTTCCAGGCCCAAACTACCCTGTGTTTAATAAAGCTTTTGTGTTTATGTTTTAATGCTTTGTCTCTTATTCTATTTATTCTGAATAAGCCCCTAAAAACGGTCAGTGATCACTGTCGGCCTCTCTTGGTTATTTATTACTGCTATTTCATTTTAAAGCTGGTAATTTAAAAAAATGACAGCAGATGGAACGTAATGACTTTGTTTCGCCGATGCTTGTTTACATTCTCGGGATTAAGTGCAGGTAGATCAGGGAAGTTAGCTTTTCTTCAGGACAAATGAGCGAGCCGGACTTCATGCATTCAGATGCTTTTATCATCCACGGGACCTGAAACACTCACAAAAGCTACAAGGAAAAAAAACCAAGCCAAAGATACATCAGCTCCATTAAAAATAATGATCCTGTTCAATAATATGAGCAGGGGTTACGCTGCAGCACCGTGGACTCTGGGAAAATTACCAGTAAAATTAGGCTCCACATTGTATTCTTTGGCTGGCTTGTTACCATGGCCACCCCGACCCAGGCGGCTAATGAAACCGTGTGCATATATGAGATTGTCGACCGTCCTCTCTGCCCTTGTTGCTGCTGCTGCTCCCATGTGCCGGGGCGGCGGCGGCGGCGGGGGCTGCCTTTACATAAGAAGTGGCGCAGGTGGCAGCCATAACTGTCTGCTATGACAGCACCTTAATTAATAGCACCGGGTTTAGATTTCAGTTTACAAGCAGGGGTGACAGTGTACCCTATTAACCTGCTTTGCTGCCTCCATATATGAATCACTCGCATGTACAACAGCAGCTTGCACAAATTACAGTCGGACGGCATCATCGCGTGCCGAACGTGTTGATGTCTCTGCTGGGTTCCTGGTCCAGATGTCTTAAAAATTGCTATTTATAAAAATTTTTTCGTACTTTCCTCTGTGAACCAAAGTGATTACACGTATGTGCTTTATCTCATCTTTCAAGCTCTTTTTAACCTTCAGATAAATGAAATTAGAGCGAGGCCAGGCGCCAGGCGATCTCACGTAGGGTTGATGCTTTTTCAAGGACTCTGTCAAAGTAACTACCTGACTCACTTTGTGTCCTCCCCAGACTCCTGCTGAGACACAAACCACACAAACAGGATATGAGGTCACAGCGTGATACATATCGCCAAGCCAACCCTCGGTGGGCGGGCCTCTGGACTGCAAAGCCGCAAATAAATCTCTCCCCATGGGATCATCTGTCGGTGTGAGTGTGCATGTATGTCCTCTTAAATCTGCCTTCCATGCTGGCGACTTGTGTGAGTCTGTTCGACTCAAAGATCAGATACCGAGCAGCCTGAAAGCTGCACTGTGCAGCTACACCGCTCTATTAGCCGAATCTGTCCTTCAGCTTCCACCGAACGGATGAATCAGAAGTACGCTAAGATGCAACTCTGTGCATACGATCCACATCATCGAGAAGCTGGGATACACGAAGAACGTGTAGCATTTTAGGAATGTTGTGTTTTTGTTTTTAGGAGTTTTGTTGGTGATGGTCTGAAGCCAGGTACAGCCCCCAGCTTCAGTCCTCAAGGATGAGGCAGAGGGAGCAGGAAGTTTGATGGGGCATTGTTGGGCACAGGTGTGATGCTCTTTACCCCAGACTGGGTTTACTGGCGCCAGACGCAGGTGCCTGTGAAGTACGCGAATATTCACATTTTAATATTGCCCGCCCCTGCCAGAGATTTGAATCAGCCCCTCTGCAGTAATAATTGGATAAAGTTACCTGCTGTTTTTCAGTAAGCGCACCTCCCTCCCCTTCTCCCCACCCACACCACCTCCCCCGGCGATAATCCAGTCCAAAGGGGGCTAAAGCTCGGATTTTAAATAAGAGTGGCACAAAAATAACACCTTGAGAAGACTCTTAGTGGTTTTAAATTGAACTTTATTCTGCAAATTGGGATAATGTTTGAAGATTGCTTTTTAGTGCTACAGCACTTTCACAGTAATGGACAGTGATTTTCAGCAGCCGTGCTCGCTGAAAAAAGAAACAAAAAGCCCAACTATGGTCTGCAGGAAGTGGAATCAAAGGTCACCTTTGTTTCTTCAAAACAAGCCTTACATCCAAAATAAATCTGTGTCATAACTGGAATGAACACAGAGATTATTCAGCACCAACTCCACAGCAGCCGCTTCACTAAATCGTTAATTATCCACTGAGGCGGTTTGCCGCCGAGTGTGAAGCGGCTGGGCGGAGAATTGCCACCAAGTCGCCGGGCCGGGCTCTCAGCCAGAAATGGGTGGAGCTACAACTCTAGGTGAGGAAGGAGCTCAGAGGGGAGCCGCTGCTCCTCCACAGAATAAACCAGCTGATTTGGAGGTGAGGTGTTTCAGGGAGACCCGGGCCTCTGGTCGTCACGTGCATCCACAGGTGTTCTTTATCTCCTGTCGCCGAGACCGAGTCGGTATTAGCACGAACGTGTCTCCAGGATAAGATTTCTATGAAGCCTGTGCACATTTGAGTCTCGTGCCGTGGCGGAGCATCAGAAATTGCCTCGCCGCCACAGACATGCTCTTCATCACCAAGGTTCAGATTAAATGGAACAACCCACTTAAATCTCCAAGAAGTTTTTGTTAAAGTGAAACAGCAAAAGTGATGCCAGAATGTCATATCGAGTCTGGCTTCCTGTTTGGTCCAGGCTATGGCTGCACGAGGCTTTATGAAAACCTTCATGTTGCGGGGCGTTTGTGCCCCACAAAACACAGAAAACCTCACCACTTCCTTCACATTTTGAGTGAAACTTGATCATTATTTACAAAACACAACAGCTGGAGTCATATTTGTACTTCCTGTGTTGCGTAAAACACCACGAATCTAAGCTCTCCACATTAAAATGCCTCTCCAGGCAGCACAGGCTTGTTTTTATTGCTCATGTCCTGGTACACTCCAGCGTCTGTGGCCTTCAGATGAAGCAGCGTGAATTAATAATTGATGGGTGTAAGTGTGGTGGGGAGAGGAGGAGGGTTATTCAGCATATTTATCTGGGTCACTCCTGGAAGCACATTTCGAAATGCGCTGAGATGCTTATTCTGGGGAGTGACGACTTTCTTCATTCGTCACTCAAAAGAAGCGGTTAAAATTCTGACTGCAGTCTTTTATCCCTTTGATCCACAACAGAGCAAACAGGAAATATAACAGATGATCAAATATTTTAACCACAAACTGCTTTTTGAATTATTATTAAAGGGCCCAAAACAAGAAAGCACTGCAAAATGAATCACCCGCGTACTCAGAGCTGAATAAATAAACAAGAAGGTACACACGCACAACAAAATGATGCAGTTTGGTTTAAAAAGTCTTTCGGTTCAGCGTTGATTATAAAAAAGCCAATAAAAATAAAAGCGTGTGAAAAAGGTGAAAGTGTTGATGCACACAAGCGAAGGAAGCGGGGCTCAGTGCGGGGAGGCCGCCGGGAGGCTCTTATTGAACAGATGAGTTTTGAGCCTGCAGAGCGCCGCGAGACTGGCGGTCATGGTGCACACGCTGAATTATCATAACCAATTCATTCTCCGGACCTGTGGGGGGAAGCTCTGCTATGAAACACGGGGGGTTGTTTGTCTGCGTACGAGCTGCTGATGTGGTGAGTCATTGGAATTTAACAAGTGTGGAGCTGTACTGTGTGTGTGTGTGTGTGTGTGTGTGTCAAAACTGGAACCACTCAAACTGCAGCCTGCAGCCAGTGTCTCCTTTTTGATTTTCTAAAGAAAGATTAGTGTTAAAAAAATAAAAGGAGCTCTGAAGAAGCCACTGTTACTCCTGCAGCTGTGAAACACGGAGGAGACAACCTGTGTGAACTGCATCAAGGCTTACGCTGCGTACCGAACGCGATAGACGCGCCCAGAGCTTCAGGTTTACATGTAAAGGCAATGGAGGAGCACGACGACGCGCGACTCGGGGTCCCGCGAAATTTCAGAAGCAGATTTGCGTCGCGTAAACGCTTTTCTGCCTGATTCGCGCGTACAATTCTCTCTCTCTGCAAACGCTAGATCGACAGCTGCCATCTTGAAAACATACCGTCTAGCACTACTTCCTCCCACATTTCCGCGTCACGCGCGCGAAAATCGCATATTTTGAAGCGCGACCAGTTCACGTTGGACATGCTTCGAGGTGCGAATGTGCAAGCGACCAGCTAGGGGGCGTCTGGCGCGTTTTGGTCACGTCTATCACGTTCGGTGTGAACGCACCGTTAAAGTTAGCATTTTTAGGGGGCGTGGCCTCTTTGACTGACATATATTAGGCAACACGGGTGGCTGGAGCTGCTAGCTGTATGCTAGCCTTCACCTTAGCTAACTGTAGTATCTGAACTGGACATGAACCGAGGCGACGCCCACTCAGAGGTGTTCTTGTGACTCTGCGTCTGAAATGAAGAGAAACCTGACCCCTGTATCAGCTAGCTCTTTCACTTCTACCTTTTTAAAAGGACTCTTATTTACTTACTAACAGTCTGAGCTCCGGTTTTGTTACTGAGCACTAATCAGCAAGTATCTGTATCGGCCACTGCCGATTTTGTCACTGCCAAAGTGCTTTGAGGCAACATCAGGGTTAGGGGTTCGATTGTTATATGGAGATTGTGTTGGCTGAGCACTCAGGAGGGGGGCATCAACACGGAGGCTGTCTATTTTTAAGCTAAATTATAACCTGCAAAGGCATTAAAAAGTTAGCTTAATTAATAAATTAGCAGACACTGGCTGGCCTACACGCTCACCCTTAATCATCCACCATCCTTTGCTCTGTGTGTCTGACGGAGAAGGGCAGTGCAGAGTAAAGAGAAATTGCTTAATATCACACCCCGGCTGTAATCTACACGGAGGATAACAGCTGACAGGGCTTCAGAATAACACCTTTGGCCCGCATTATTCACTGAGAATCACAGAATGTGAGGTGTAGGCTGATGAAGGGAAATGAGATCCAACAGGCGGAGGGTAAGCTGCTGAGCTCGTCGGCGAGGTGCAGGCTCCGATGGCCTCTGAGGAGGCGAGAGACGCTCGGCTGTGACCAGAAGATCGAAGGCGGAGGCAGAAGCTGTGAGGGGGAACCTCCAAATCGCTCTGCTGAGATTTTCTTTTAGCAAACCGCTGAAACATTGTTATTTGTGCATATTGTGCTCTTGATTTGAACACTGCCTCCTAATGTTTTAATAGTTTGGGGATTTTTTAGCTTTCATGTTAGTTAATAGAGGTTCGGGGGGGGAGGGGGGGTTGGGGTCACAGGACACAGTGGAGGGAAGGCCATGGCAGTCAGCACTTTGGTTTTGTTTGGATTTAAAGTCAAATCCGTGTGCTGCTGCTTGACTGCAGGGCATCAGTAAATGGGACCTTTTTCCATCGTCATCTGTAACGAGCTGCTGTGTGTCAGCCCGTCACCTCCTGAGCAGCTGTTTCAAGGCTCTACTTGAGCTCTTAGGCCACTTCTCGCTCACTTTCTTCACTTTGAGACGTAAGATATTTAAGACGGCCCGCGTTCTGCACAGGATGAAAAGACGTTACACTGACTTGTGTAAAACGGCATACGCCAGCAGGAAGGCCGAGCGTCAGCAGACAAACACAGGCGACGTCTTGTCGCCCTCAAAGATCAAAATCAAGCCTGATGCGTTGATCTTTTAACGGCGTTCCCATTGGGTCTGCAGCATGTTTTAGAGCTCCGCACTCTGCTACCTTAAAAACAGGCGTCAGTCCCGTCCTGTCCTGGCTTCTGATTCTCCAGGAAACTGTAAACACAGCTTTATGTCTAATCATGACCACGAAGGTACGCTATGCGGACTACAGTATTGGGCCACCGTCTTCATCTTTGAATCCAGGACTTTCCATTGGCACAGGTGTGTAGGCACCGAGTGATGCAGTCCACCTGGACAAAGATTTGTGACGAGCTCACTGAATCTACGTGTGGTGCTGGAACAGGATCAGATCAGTGCACGGCTCAGCTCAAGGCTTCACGAGTGTCGTCGTAGCGACTACGTCCACCTTTTATACCGTCTGTGTTTCCAACGGATGAACTCCGGTTCAGTTAAAAGAGCCTCTGATCAAATCCACCTGCACGCGCTCTGGATGCTGCTTCAAAGGAAACACGTCTTTATACAAAGGAGGTCGATGCTACAAATCTGCTTCAGTTTGATTAATGACTGAGAAACAGAGCAGAACCTGAAACATTTCACCTTTCAAGACCTCATTTTTTCCGATTTCTCTGCATCCTTGAACTTTCTGATTATTTCCACGAGACATTTTTAAACACGGTCTCAGACGTCTGGACTCTGCTGTAACTTAAGATGAAGATCTGTTTGGTTTTTGGCCATCTTCAGAAAATGTCTCTACAAAGGACAAACGTGCAAATGTTCACAATAAAGGAACATTTTAACAGAAGTGAACTGACCTGAACAGAGCAGCGTGGATGTGTTTGCTGACAGCTGACCGACACAAGGAGCTCCTCCGCCTGTGGTTTTTGTGACCCATTTAGCTCGTAAAGCGACGACTCGTGAATAGCGTTTCAGCACTGACCTCATGTTCAAACCCACGTTTGCCCGGCTTCTTATCTCGCAGCGTGCAAGTCCTCGGGATTTTCAGTGGAAAGTGTGCAGATTTGAAACGCTGGCTCTTGATGTGTAAACAGAATTGGTCTAGGATGGCTTTAAAGGGAGGCACATACACTTCACTTACACACAGTCACAATCTCCCAAGACTTCAGTTTGCCACGGAGCAGTTAGCGTTGGATCAAAGGGTCTGTGGGCGAAGCTGAGGATGTGGTGCAGCTACTTTTAGTCCTTTGACTTAATCCTGCTACGATGCAGAAAATGGAAGCGAGAACTGAAAGACTTTTATAAAAGGAAATATTGTTTTTCCTTATTTTTTAATCATATGTGTCATATTTCAGTGGTACAGTAAACATGACCAAAGTTTCTAATGATGAGGTCAGTCTGTGACGCTGCAGCTCGGCCAAACACAGTTTGAGTTTTTTC
>VUQR01004501.1:30118-46870 GCA_015108515.1 Hemichromis elongatus
GGGGTGGTTTGGTGTGGGGGGGGGGGGGGGGGGGTATGGTCAATAAGGTCATCTCAGGCACAGGAAACACTAAATGGTCAAAATAAAACTTCCTGTAACAAATTTAAAGGATAGTGGGAGCTAAACCAGCTTATTTCAAACTTGCTTCCCACTCTGTAGGGGGCGCTCCTGAGTTAGTCCAATTTGAAGCTTTAGAGCAAAAGTGTAAAAATGTACATTTTTCTTCTGTGATTTCTTTGCAGTTTTCTGAATACATGGTGACAGGACAACAAATATATTTTCATTTTAAACATTTTTTCAGGAGGCACGTTACAGCATCCTCCAGCCTCGATCAGCTGCTTCTTCTACACACCTGAAGCTTCTGCTGGGATTGAATGACATTCATATCGTCTGCTTGAGTTTGGAAACGTGTAGTTAGGCCATGGCACGCTCGCGGACTAAAACACATCCTTGTGTTTTATCATGAAACTCTTCTTCACTGTGAGACAAACGAAAGTTTTTTTCCACCTTGGATCCATTATCAATGCTGCGTTTGCCAAACACAAAAACATGCTGTCTTTTGTCTCGAAGCAGGCGAAATTAATATCTCTTTCTGTTCAGCTCATTCACTCACATTCGTTGAGGGGCTATCCTCTCCAGCATGTCCAGCTGAACTGCAGCCAGTTTCTCTACAATGAGCTTAACTGGAAGTGGAATGGCTGCAGAGGATGAACTGGGTGCAGCACCAAGGCCCGGCACAAGAAACAGATTATTTTTAACTATGAGTCATGCAAAGCTACTCTGAGTACTCTCATATTTTATTTCATATTCAATAGAAACTGAAAACTCATAGAAACAACAGCCTCCGTTTCCCTCCTCCTCTGTTTGGACAGTGCACTCAGAATGAAAAAGCAGTCGTCTTCTCCTGTTCCCTCATTACTCTCCTCCTCAGACTGTCACAGGTCTCTTCCTCCTCCTGTCCTTCGCTCCGTCTGCAGTCCACCTTCTGGTCGTAGCCTGGCTCTAAAAGCCCGCACTCTGTTTGAGCTCTTTTTTTCCTGCAACATTGAAAGAAACACAGTTTCTGCTTTTATGTTTCCTATTTTTGCGTCATGTGCCTGAGTTCTTGAATCTAATCTGAGCTGAAAGCTAAAATAGACCTTTCCTCCGGACCGGTAAATGCTGTTCCTTCATTCAAAAGTTAGCATGTGCCATTGAAGTCAGTAAAACTTACAAGCAGCACACACACACAACAGAAATCTCCTGGCATCGTGTGGAGTAGTTACTAAAAATCAGTTTAGTTAGCATGTCAGTCTCAGAACCTAAAACTAAAACCTCAACGTCACCGAACACACGCTGTTTCTTTGCACATCTTTTATCTTATAATTTACTTATAATTCTTAGTTGAGTCTTTACTTCTTAGGTTAAACTCTTACTTGTTAAACCTTTTTTATTTATTATGCAACTCTTATTACCTCTTTTTTTTAACTGCAAATTTTTTAAATTTTAAATTTGTAAATTTTGTGAACTTCTTTATTGTAGTTTAACGGGCGGGTTTGCACAGCAACAAGCATTTCACGACATGTCGTAGTGTGCACGATTGTGTATGTGACGAATAAAATGTAACTTTTCATTTTTTATGCCTAAAGATCTTGTTAAACCTAAAACTGAGGTTTTTTGCGTCTGCCTTCATACTATCTGATGACAGTCGAATAGATGGGGTCTGAAAGGCATGTTCTTAAGAAACGGGAAAACCATCTAGCAAAGACCTGACACGGGAACAGAGATGCATCTGCAGCCATCAGAAAAGGTCTCACTGGAAGGAAGGGTGGCGGTGAAAGGTCTGTATTTGTGCTTTACTTAGTCCCTGTGGACCCAAAGAGCTTTACACCACATTCAGTCACACACACATTCAGTCACACACACATTCACACACTGGTGATGGTGAGCTACATTGTAGCCACAGCTGCCCTGGGGCGCACTGACAGAGGCGAGGCTGCCGGACACTGGGGGGCGCCACCGGGCCCTCTGACCACCACTGGCAGGCAACGGGTAAAGTGTCTTGCCCAAGGACACAACAACCGAGACTTGAACCGGCAACCTTCTGATTACAAGACGAACCGCCAACTCTTTGAGCCACGATCGCCCCAAGAAGAAAGAGGTAAGTGTGAAAGGCTGAGGTATGACACGTTACACAAGAACCGGACTGAAATCATTATTAAATTAATCGTGGGTTGTGTGTGTGGTCTTCGATGCGCGGTAGACGTTTGTACCAACTTCTGAGTCCAAACTTTTTTTCCCCCATTTTAAAGTGCGAGTCGTTCACTTTAAGTACGTGGAAATGAATCGACAGACGTAAGAATAAAGAGAGCTCTAATTTAGACAGAGTTGGAGCTGCGTTCATGTCCAGGAGCTAAACCTAATAAATGAAATGTGACTCAAACCTTGTGAAACTCTCTGCTTGCTCACCTGTTCACGAGCAGGTGAGCATCTGTGAGTTAGCTCTTTGTTGTTTCCCACTATAACGTCACTCATGTGTGTCCTAATAAAGCAACAGGCTGAACACAGAGTGCAGTGTTTGGACCACAGTGACGTGAACAGCGTTATTTCTTGGCCTGGCTGCGTAGTTTCCTGCTGTTTCTCCTTCATTTGTCTGGCAGCTGCTCAGAGCCATGAAACAGCTCGCTGCGTAAGACTAGAAGACATAACGTGTTAATTAGTGAGTTTTAAAGGTGCTGACTCACTCCTTCGCCATGCCTCCAGTCTTGCTGTTAAGCTAAGCTAGCAGAGGCTGTAGCTTCATGTAGTGTACCCCGGGCAGGCTTCCCCCACATCCCACAGAGGACTTACACTAGCAGGCAGGCACGGTAACCTTTTCCTTTGCGTTTACTGTCCCTGAAACCTCGTTTCACAGAATCTGAAGTGGTGCTGAAACACCTCCACCTGCTGCTTGTTGTTTAGTTGGAATTCAAAACTGAAGCTAATGACCAGTAAGTGAAATGTCTTCAGTTGTGACTGCTTTCCACACACAGACAGAGATCAATTAGTGATTCTGGTTCCTGTGACCGTACCTTTGGGGCCTATCTTTTGATGTCAGCAGTCTCCGCTGTAGCAGCAGCGTCCAACCTGAAGCCCATTAGCGGTGCTTTTATTGCTTCTGTGTGCACGCCGGGATCTCAGCGTGTGCCAGTCCTCTCTCTGATTCAGGCCCTTTCACGCTGCCTCTGTCTGATATTCTGTCACCACAGCAGCTCTGACCTGTCAATGCGTGAGCGCTCCGCCTCCGGTGTCCCGTGGTGGTACTGCAGCACATATGCTTGATCAGACTGTGATGTACAGAATTTGGAGGTCGGGCTCGTGAATGTGCCCCTCGAGCTGGGGAGTGCCGTTGGCTTGGGAGGGGGCGTGTTGTGTCTGCAACAGTGATGGGTGGAGAGGCCGTTCTCATTGCAGCACATCGAATAAGGATGTTGGCGTCGTGGAGTTGCACATAAAATGTTCTTTCCTCGCCCTGAAAAAGCTGATTCTAGTGCCTGAACCTGAGCAGCAGCTGAAAGTGGAGGTAAACACAAGTAAGAGAAAAAGAATCAGCAACTGGGAAGAAAAAGCAAACCAAGCAAAACGACTCAAACAGGATGTGAACCTCTGCCACACCTCCATCTATTGTGGGCGTGGTCGAGGCAACCTTCTTGTTATTTTTATTGTTGTTATTGTTACTGAGACACAAAGCTGTTCCCATAGAGCTACATTACGTATTTTGGAAACAAACTAGTTACATTTAAATAAAGTTTTAAGGGTTACTTTTGGTCAAGATCAGAGCCATGTGACACGAGAGGAAGTCTCACGCACAGCTGTGATCGCAGGTTTACATGCGCTCATTCATGCAACAAAGCTGCAAACGCAACAGAGACTTTTTACCACCCAGAGGTGGAGCGGTCCGGACCAGGTTCCCACAGCCCCTCATGAAAACAGTGAGCCATTCTCTGACGGGGACTCTGTCAAAGACCTCTTGGTGGACTCTGCTGAGCTGCTCTCCAGGCAGCATGGAGCTTCAACCTTGGCCCGGGAACATTTTAACATCCGTGTAGATGTTAAAATGACAGCCTCAACATGGTAAAAATGTAAACGGACCCCCCCCCCCAATTTCAATCAGCTGTGTTGGACCATGGCACATCTAAAGCCTGCAGGGCAGCGGCCCCCAGGCCTGTGGTGACATGTTGTTGATGTTTGAAGTTGTTTAGCTGCGGCCTTCTTAGATTTCTGTTCGTCTGTAGTGAGGAGCGGATTTGACTGAGACACCGAGGGACACCACATGCTCACACGACACTGACCTTTGTGATCATAAATGGTCAAATATTCATCATGTTTCATTCAGTAAGATTTGAAACTAGAGCTGGAAAAAAGACTTTACTGTTGTCGGATCAGGGCAGCAGCAGGCTCATTTTCTCTGATGCTGATTACCAGGCATGCTGGTTGAGAAATGTCGAGCTTGTGCTAATCCCTGGATTGCAGAAACATACAATGCAAACCTTTATTCTGGTTATTGAACTGCTGCAGCATTCACGTATTTGGCTGGCTGTCTCTGAGGTTTGAATCTGACGAGCAGCCACTGAAAAAAAGCCTCCAGACTCTTCACGTTGTACACGTTACACTCTGCTTTCCTTTGAAATTGGAACAACTCTACAATGTGTGACGGGCAGACACAAGCTTATTAATTCTGCAGGCTGTGTGGGGCACCGCAGGAGTGTTTGTGTGTTGTGTACCTCAGTGAGGTTTCAGCCTGTGGGGGGATTTCTGCAGCAGGGTAGCCTGATAGTTAAAGAGGATCATCCAGTAGCCAGAAGCTTTCCAGTTCAATTGCATTATATTCATCCCGGTGAAAGTGCCCTTGCATCATCTCCACCTAATCCAGGTGTGCTGCTTACAGGGGTGGCTGACCTCTGACCCCTTTGTTAGAGAGCCCACGGGGATGTGGGCAACAACAAGCCTATAATTCTGCTGCGTATGCGTTGAGAACAGTGTGTGAGATTTGGGGGCTTAGCTGCAGTTTTTCCTTCTAAATCTGGAAAGTTTACATGGTTGGTTTAGCGCTGATTAGGTTTCATAGCTCGAGGGATCACTAAGCCAACTTTAAATTCACCACATCACCACCAGCTTCAGTCTTTTTGTAAATCTGACGTTTTACAGATATGAAGTTTTTATCTCACAGAAGCCACGGCTCTGGTGGATGCTGGTTTTCCCTCCTTCATGGTTTTACTGGAACGGTTTTAAAGCCGTTTAAACTCAGCCTCATAATGTCAATTCAAACAGACACAAAAAATATATGTTCATAAGATTTAATAAATGTATTTATGCTTTCTGGGATCCTTCCAAGACCCTTCTTCAGTATCGTCTTTTAGCTCTTTGACCTTTAGCAAGAGAGCGAGCGCAGGCGGCAACAGCACCGAAAAAATTATACAATTTACTAAGTCACCAAATTAATATTGTGGTTGTTCTGGATCACCTGTGCTTACAAATTAGTCTCATTCGTCAGATGAATCTCTACCAGGAGTGAGTGTCCTCCTGCCCATAGTGTCTTCACAGATTTGCCCCGTTATAAAATTTTGACTTTTTTTTATGTTAAAGTTTTCTGTTGATATGAAGATAAGTTTCATGAAGTGTTCAAAGGATAAAGTGTGGGGCTGATGTAACACCAGCAGCAGGAGAGCGACGGGACAGGAGGCAGGCGGGGAGACGGCGGTGCCAGCTGTTACAGATGTTTCTATCGTTTCCGCTGTGCTGCTGCAGGCTCCTCCCCGGCGACCCCTCGCTGTGCGACTCCGGGTTGGTGTTAACGCCGGGCGTGTGCACTCCTCTCTGTCCTGTGTCTGCTGTTATTTGACCACCCTCCTGAGAGCTGTTTGAGTGTTATGTAAACCAACAGAGAGGGCACTTCAGCAAAATGGGGTCGCGTGTGCTGGTCCGCCCTACCTCGCTTCGGGCGGCTCAATCAGCGCCGGCGCTCTGGTTTAGGGTTAAAGTAATAATCCATTACATTTGCATGTAAATTAATCAGCTGTGTTACTTCTGATCTCTGACATGATAGCGGTTGATACTCTGCCCCCGCCAAACGCTCCGTCTGTAATTTAGTCGTTTTTATTTCTCCTGCAGTTTTCAGCTCTGCAGCGATGCTGCTGTTTCGGTTTGGAAGCTGACCTCTCACCATCCGCCCGCTCAGTGGCAGACCTCATTTGGAAGGTAGAATGTTGCAGTTTATGAATATTTGCTCATTTAGCTTGGGGCTAAAACAAAACCCGACGCTGACCTCGGATGAGCCAACGGTTGGTTGGTGGATGTTACGAGGTTCACAGAACTAACCATGATCACATCTTGTGTTGATATGAAGTGGTCGTGGTCTCTGCATGCTCTCGCTTCTTTGGATACCGAGCCGCTTTGAATTATAAAAAGTTCTTAATTTGTCATCGTTGCTGCACTTTAAGCTGCTCTCGTCTCTCCGTCCTATGATTACCTCGACCAGGAAGCCACACCAGGTGGTCTGATTGTTGGATGTGCCCAGAAGCCTACAAGAGCAGCAGCGAGTAAGGAAGAGCTTAGAGCGACACACAGATGGCTCCTTATGATGTCACAGAGCAGCAGCTCTACACCTACTTCTGCACATGAAGCTCAAAACGTAATCTATTAAGAGACGGAAATAGAGTTCCGGTGTAATGCTTCTCCTTCTCTTTTTTTCACAGCAGAACCTCATTAAAAAATTGCCAAATATGATTCCAGAGAACATTATGAACAAACAGCAATGCCATTTTCCCCACTACACTGACTCCACTTCTGACACACACACACACACACACACACACACACATGCACACAGTAGAAAAAACTTTTTGTTTATATAAAGCTGTGGGCAATATTTTTAATAATAGAATAGAATAGAATAGAATAGAATAGAATAGAATAGAATAGCCCTATGGTAGCATTGTCCATGTACAACAAAATTATGAGTGCACCCCAACAGCTGTGTGGGAATAAAATACCAAACAGAGATTTATAGAGTCGGGAGGACGATACCCAAACCGATAACAAGCTGCTCATTGGAGAAGGAAGTGCTCGGAGTAAAGAGGAGACGTGGTCTGAGGAGAGTCTGTATGTGAGTAGCCTGAGCGATGGCGGTTACTCAGACCATAGCTTAGATTGGTGAGGTGGGTAGGCAGGGGTGGGGGCGGGGTGGTGTTTGTTAACAGTCCCAATGGCCCAGGTGAAATAGCTGTTAGTGAGTGTGAAGGTGTGGGACCTGATCGACCTGCGGTCCCAACTAGAGGGTGGTTGGTCAAACAGGTGGTGGGCGAGGTGCAAGGGGTCACCTGTGATAGCCGTGGTCCAGGAGGATCCAAGGGTGGCAGAGGGCACCCAATGATTTTTAGTTAATTACCTGCTGTGCAGCCTGCCTGTTCTCAGTTATGGCCCCTCTGTACTCTGTGTTGTGGGTCCAGGTGAGATGTGGGTGTCAAGAAACCTGTAGGTGGAGACAGATGCCACCTGTTCTCCATGTATAATAACACCTGGTGGGGTGGATGTCGGTGAGGAGCCCCTCTATACTCCTCCTGTAGGCCTCCTTTCCTATTTAATGCCCCTCCTCAGGTTGGCCCGGGCAGTGCTGTACAGAGAACTGTCCTGAAAAGGAGAGACTGAGTTAAGGTCTCCTGGTCCTCCTGTTCACAGATAGATCAGTCAGATCAAAAAAGCCCTGTCGATGGAAGAAAGCATCATCTGGCCATGTTTGAATGACCTGGGTGCTTGGAGGACTTTGTTCCCTGAGGGGATGTAGGCAGGGATGAGGAGCACACGGTCACATGGTCCAGTGTCCTGTCCCCCCAGGTAGGACTAGAAACTGGCAGGTGACGATCTCTTCAGAAGTCATAAGTTCTGTTGTCCAAAGCAAAAATCCGATTCAGCTCCTGTAGCAAGAAACAAAAAGTCAGCCCTGAGCTTTGGGGGGTGTGCAGCTGTGGTCAAATGAGCTCATTAGGAGCCTCCAAGAAAAAAAGCACAGGAGAAGTTTATCAGAGTTACTGACAGTAACAGCAGCTCACATCAGCGCAGACATCAGTGTCCTAACATCAGCTGTTTGGATGATAATATGTGATCAACTGCTGCAAAGAAATCAGGACTGAGCGAGTCAGAGAAAAAACAGCTGGGACTAAGACACATAAGGAGTGGTCATGAAAATGTCAGCTGAGATGGTCTGTGTTTGGCCTAGTCCTAGATTTGAACAGTTTCCTTGGTCCTCTGGGTTTTCCTACAGTGTTTCAGTTTATTAGGGCGGCGGATATAAATGAAGCTCTAAGAGGTCTAAGACTAGATGAGTGCAAGAGAAATGCCAGTCAGTCTCCAAGAATTAATGATAATGATAATGTATAATCTGAATTACTGAGCACCCAATCTGGTATCTTTCTCTGTTGCTGAATCACAACATTAAGGCACTAAACTGACAGCCAAGGTAAAACGCCGGTCTGTGAAGGGTGCAGATAACTACCGCTTGTCAGAGGTACAACAGTAAAATAGGAGCCTGCAGGACAAATCTGGTCTCTCACAAATTTGGCTTTGGACAGCAGTTTGCTTTAGGTTTAAGCTAACACAGAGTGGCATGAAGCAGCAAACCTGATTGTGAAGAAGCAGACGCTTCCAGCAGAGATGGGTGACTGTCTTTACTGGGCATACCAGAAGCCCACCGCGTCTGTAGCCCAGTGAGTGTCAGGACTCAGTAATGCACTGCAACATTGGTATTGTCAATTATGATTCATCATTAAGCTGTTAATCACTTGAGTTGAGCCAATCTAAATCCGTAATAATAGATAAATAATATAAAAATAAGAATAAAACCCCAAAGAATACATTTTAAATCCCCATTGGTTAAGGAAGAGGAAGCCCCGCCTTCCCCTGCTCCGTATGTGCTAAGATACAGACAGAGATAAATGTGCAGGAGACCAAAGCTGACTTTCACTGCCGAGCTAATGCTAAAAGAGATAAACTGAGCGTATCCATGTTGGAGATCTGCATGGACCTTGGAGAAACGCACCCAGTTCCTTGTGAACGTTTTGAACTTTGGAACCATCTCAGTGAGTCAGAGTCAGTCTGCTGAGCTAGCATTGAAGCTAATAAGTTAACAAAAGGTTAATGAGGAATTTAACAACTCAATTCCAATATTGTAGATCTGCACAGGTGTGGGTAAAGAGTTGAACATTAGAAGCGTGCTGGTGAGCTAAACCAGGACTGGGTGAATAATGCTAATTGAAAAGCTAACTAGGCTAATGCTAATATATAGCTGGAGCTGACCACGTTTTCACTGTGGGAGAACAGCATTCAGTTTGTGTGCTGATGATACTTTAGTGTTATTGGCTGAATATTAAATGCACTAAGAGAAAATGACAGGTTGAAGTAAATTCTGTCCCTTTGAACCGAACCATGGCCACTCCCAGTTGGCCCAGAAAAGGGCAGGCGGTGTTTTTGTGCAGCTGGAATCACAGTTATGTTGCTCCATTATTCTTGTAAAGTCTAACATGCACGACTTTGTGGAATCGTTCAGAGCTTTACACGAGATGTGCATTTCTGAATGAGTTAAAATGTTTTCATAAACTGTGTGATAAATACGGACCCTCATTTTCTGGATGTGTCGGTGTGTTTTCAGTCCTGTGTTTTTATGTCACTACTGTGTTTCGTTAACTTTGTTCTTCTGCAGTTTATTTTCCAAAACTTTACTTCTCTCCTATGCTGAAGTAGATGGCTACGCCTCCCTGATCCTGGTTTGTTGAAGGTCTCTTCCTGTTAAAAAAGGAGTCCTTCCTTCTTGAACTAAATTAAGATGAATTGGTTCTGCACGGCCGGGCTCTCTGAGGCGCAGATAGAAGAACACTAATAACACACACAGCAGACGGGTGGCACTGGGAGCACGCTCAACACACCCAAATGTTCTTTGAGTTGGCCGGTTCGTGGAAATCTAAAACTGCAGTTAGAGATGACGGACGGCGCCACCATCAGCTTTCTCTGCCAGCGACGGCTGCTTCAGGCTCTGAGCACGCTCACATTAAAGGGGTGTTTGTTTTTTGGGGGCATGGCGGCTGCACATTAGAGCCCTAAACTTCAAACTGCATACATTTAAACATTAAAGGTTACACAGCGAGTGCAGGTCTGACTGTCCTGATAAAGGAAATAATGCAAGTCTGCGGCCAGATCAACGTAAATGTAGTGAACGTTCTATAATATTATAATACAGTGAGTTTAATGTTCTTGGGTAAAAACAGCCTACAAGTGTGACTGATGAGTTTCTGATCCGCGTTCCAGCTGCTGCACGTCCAGCTATATAAACGAAAGCAGGAAATTAGGACCGAGCCTAAAAACATTTTCTGCATCATCAGCTGAATAAATAAACTCCCGATGCAAAGTTTGAGCAGACAGCAAACAAACTATATCACATTTAAAGCTGAGAGAAATAAAAGAATCAGCAAAATGTGTCACTTCCAAAACATACAATAAGCTACTCTAGGTGATGTTCAGCATCAGTTACCATGGTGATCTAGCCTAGAGAAAAGCGAGCCATCTGTGTGACGCTGAAAACTCAGACTTTAATTTGCTACAGTGATGGTTTCTGTGACCTCATCACTCAGATTACATCACTTCTTTTACAGTGTTGTTCAACCTCATTTCATTGAGGTTTCCAGCTTTCATGTTTGTGTGGCAGGACGAGGTCGGGGAGAATGGATACGGCAGAACTCTCACAGTTTAATAGAAACCCGACAACGTGTAACAGCAGTCTGGCGAGGAAGGAGCGGCTAGTAGGTCCAGCGGACATGTGGTGTGGAGGTTAGCCGGATAACTCGGAGCCAGTCAGTTAAGTCAAGCAACATAAGACCATACGAGCCAGGCCTCCGCGGCTCTACTCGGGCCGTACATGCATGCGCAGAGATCGGTAGTCGCCAGCGCCAGCCCATTACAAAGGTAAGGTCTCCTGAACAGCTGCTCGTGCAGCATGTAACAGCTGCCGCTACACTTACACACCCACTAGGAGACTCCCTAACTCCCCCCAGTGGTGCTATAACGTGATAACATAAAAGTAAGGCTTGTTGCAAACACCACCCTGGGAAAACTGGAGCGAGATTATGTTAATCACCAAGAAGGCACTTGGGTCCGTTACACTCGGCACAGAGACGTGGTTCAGTGATCAAAAAAGCAAGAATTTATTGGCGACTAGTTAAAACATCACAGAAAAACAAGAGCCGACGAATCAATGTGCATGTAATCTAAAACTCCCAGCTGTGGCTTACCAGTGGGTGAGTGGGATGAAGGATGAGGACGGATCAAAAAAAGGAAATCATCAATGCATACGTGCAGCACACCGTAACCCACAGCGTCACACTGTGGTGCAGCTCAAGCCAAGGGTGCATACATGGAAGGTCCCACCACCAAGGCACCCCAGTCACCTCCACTTCCTGCCTTCTGCGTCTGAATAAAACAAAAGTTATAATGTCGTCTAGCAAAAACCCAAATACACCCTGTGTGGTTAGCCCAGCTGCAGAAACACACTGGAGACAGATCAAGTGCCTCCTCCCAGTCGTGTAAAACAAAACAAAAGTCAACAAAAACAGTCAGAAACCAAATATACACACAAAATGAATTAAATGAATGACTTCTACCTGGAACACCTAGGGAAGTCAGGTGACCGAAAGGCTGGATGCAGATCAACAGGTGAGCGATTCAGGGGCGCTCAGGGATGCTATTTATAGCAGCACCATATAATGTGATGGGATTACAAAAATCCAATACTCGCATAGCTCTCCGAAGGTCCCACCACAGCATCTCAGCCAGGTTGAGTCATCAGCTTCTCCAACACTGCTGGGAGGGCTGCAGCTCTGTGTTAACACACCTGAATGCTCCAGACCGGAGGTGAGCATTTCATTTTCCCGAGGCCACACACGAGATGCTGTCGTGGAGAGCCGCACCAACAAGCTGATCAAATAAGACTGAGCAGAACTGAGTTCAGCTCATTGTTGGCTCTGAGTTCCTGTGGAAGCAGGAAGGATGACTGCACCTCAGTAACACATTAATGTTGCTTCACAGCCCCCCCCCAAGTGCGTCTGAAAGTGTTGGAGTGTCTTCGACCTCGTGGGCGATGGGTTGTAAAAGGTTTGTTCTATGTGTGCATTTATTTTTCCCACTTTACATGGTAAATAGTGTAGCAGTGTATAATGAGTCAATCAGCATACAGGCAGTGAAATAACAGGCACTCAGATGCTGAACAGATTGTTTCCTGCCACAGAGCAGCTAACTGAAACACGATGTGTTCGACTGCATGGAGCTTCTCCAGCCACAGAATATGACACGGTGCACTCTAGCTGCACATGCAGTGCACCTCCAACAGGTGAACAGCTCCTTAATGAGCTCTCTTCCCTCCAATGGCTCAGTGACTGACGTGGGATGGAAAACAGAGAGCGATGGCGACCGTCGATGTGTTTCTGCTTTGGGCAGGTTTCATTTGAAGTGATGTCACAAACACGAGCCTTTGTGCACGCTTAAGCCCTGCTATCCATTCTGTTCACAAATTAAAGCCGTAGCTACTCTTTTCTCCTTCAGACGCTCTTACTCTCACACTTGTAATTCATTCAGTCTTAATCTTGTATTATTATGCTAATAATAAGTAATCACAACCATTTCAACTGTAAATTGAAAATGGAGACTATTCCAGCAGCAAACAATTCAGCAGTGGCAGCAAATCTGGCAGCGCGGCGTTCGGGGAACATTTGGCACGGCCGCCTCACGCGTTGAATGCCAGCGGGCCGCGCGCTCACAAACGTGGATCCTAGCAGGCTCAAATGATGCAGCTTGTGTGACGGATCAGCTGTTCTGTGAAGTTTGGATGCCATTATTTACCTGATGAAAATAAGAGGGCGGAGCCACAGAGGAGGCACTCTGCGGCCTTTGTGATTCCTGTGGCCCTGCAGACCCTTTGAAGCTTCAGTATTTGCATTTTGAGCACTACTATGATCCGTTTTTGGAACCAGTTCCTATGTCGTGCTTTAGTTAAATCAAAATCCTTCAAAAGGCTCCACCAGCACAAACACAGTCCAGAGCAGTGTTGCCAACTTAGCGACTTTGTTGCTATATTTAGCGACTTTTTTCCTAAAAAGCGATTAGCGACAAATCTGGCGACTTCTTCTGGGTTTATTGGAGACTCGTGATGACTTTTTGATGTGAAAGCACCTATCGATCTTACTCTTAACAAGCAGCGGGTGCTGCCGTCGGCACCCCGCCCAGGTAGTCCTCACGCAGCAGTCGCTGCCAACTACTGTCGGAGCAGGAGATCTTCTTGATGCATTCTCAATCACCCAGGTAAGTAAATCTCCAAAGGTTGATTCTGTTCATCTGGACGCGGCGTTTTCAGTGGGAGAAACGTTTCGTCACTCGGCCAGGTGACGTCTTCAGTCTCAGCTGACTGCAGGTTTGTCCAACCTTATAAACAGGACATTTGCATAATGACCGAAACCAGCCCACTGAAGGGACAATGGGCTGGGAGGTCAGTTTCTCCATGTTTATGCAAATTTTTATGACCATTGATCAATGGCCATGAGTACCATTCACAGAGAGTCGGGGAATGGCTGCAATCACAGCATTGTGAGATCAGTATCAGTATTTAAGGTTTGACTCTCATCATCCACTGGAGCATAAACTGGGTGTTATCAGGACGCTACAACATAGAGCGAACACCATCCCCACAGACACAGCGGGGGGAAGCAGAAGAACATCACATCCAGAAGGCCTGGGGTACATGTGGTGATCCCAGCTGGACATTCGTCAGAGCTGGGAAGGCGCCTAAAGAAAGCTCCAGCCGATCCAGAGAGAAGGATGACCGCCCACTAGGCGAAAACCCGTAGTGATCCCGTACGAGTCAGGAGTATCGGAACAGTTGAGATGCATTTTTTCTAAACACCGCATCTTGGTGGCTTTTAAACCAAGCGATTTTCTTTACTGAGGAGTTGGCAACACTGGTACAGAGGCAGTTTAGCTATCTGATCCAATTAGCTGGCCATCCACCTGTCAGCCAATAATAAAACCCCCATTAAGGCAAAAGTTTCAGAATTAAGAATTCTAAATAAGAATTATAATTTGAACAGGTGAGTTATAAAAACATTTAGTTTTTATGAAGGCATAAATTATTTATCCTGTCTTTAAGTCTGACATCATTAGCTGTTTCAGGGTCCAAACTCTGCTTCAGGTCCTGCAGCATCACTGAGAGTTACAAACTGTCTACATTCTTTCATCTTTAACAAAATGATCAGCGTTGCTGCTTTACCAGGTGTAACAATTAAGTTTAACATCCATTAAAACAGAATTTATTAACAGAGTTAGAAGTTAGCAGGAAGTTAGCTCGCTAGTTTCCACCTGAACATGATATAGCATGTTCTGACAGAGATTTGATGCAGTCAGGTTCTATAGAGTCTTGTTAATGACCTAATAATTGTATTCATGTGTGTTGCAACAGGGACACATGGAAAAGTTTCAGGACAGCGGCCCTTGAGGACTGGAGTTGGACACCCCTGCTGTAAACGGACCAAACTTCAGTCAGGAGAACAACTGAGAGAATCCATCCACAATACCAGGCTAGTCATTAATATACTGCTGCATGGGCGGGGCTGGACTTACAGGGTAAGGTTTTAAAAACTGAGCTTTAAAATAAACGGTGGTAATAAAAACCGAGACAGGCCGACAGTGATCACTGACTGTTTAAAAACACAACATGACCCAGAGTCATGGTTCATCACGTCATCACTTAAAGACCAGAAAGAGACTAAAACAGCTTCAGTAATGTGGACAGGAAGCAGAGTGGTTACTGACTGATGACACTTCCCCCTTGGCATGTTATAATAAATAATATAATTAAAAAATAGCACCAGTGTGCAGCATTACAGTGTGCACAGAAAACGAGCGTCTCTGATCTGTAGTTCGGGCGCCATGGCCGGCTGATAAAGCGCCACTTGGCGGCTTTGCTTTCCCACAGAGCCTCCCATCCACTCTGCAGCAGATTCTTTCCCAGTTCTGGTTCCCAGCATCACGGAGAGAGAAAACCGTGTTCCTCACACTGTGGAAAACTGATTGAGCTCTTTAATAGCTTAATGTTGCATATTAATGCGGACCAGCTGTCCTATCTGTTACACGGTGCAGAGGAAACAGTGAACGCTGCTGCCTGGAAGACATCTGCAACTTCCTCAGCGCTCCAGAGTTAACTCGTTCCAACCTTCAAATCCTCAATCAGGGGCCCAACTCTGTCAGACGGGAAAAATTAGCCCCTTCCTACAGCTCTGCAAACACAGCCAGAGCCGCTAAGGTCACTGATATTATTAGCAACTCGCTGACATTTGGTTGCCATGACGAGCTGAATCAACCAACGAACGAGTTTGGCCGTGACAGAGGACAAAGCAACATCGCAGAGGCGCAGTTATGGATTAAAATAAAGCGAATGCCAATTAAAGGGACAATGGAGAGATAATAAGGACCATGCCTCCTAACAGAGCTGTCACTGCTGAACTAACAAGCACACGTGTTGCTTTCCTCTCTGCATGAATTCTGCATGAGCAATAAATCACCCCTGCATGCAGAAAAGCTGCACACGGGACAGTGAAGATTACGTCTCCATCAGTTCAGCCTTCAAAAACAACTTTTTCAAAGGTGACCTTGACTAAAGTACAATCCAGTTTAATAGCCGGAGGGTTGGTAGTTAAATCATCAGCACCTCCGTATGTAGAAATGCTCCAGGCGAAGATGCTGAACCCTCAAACTGCCTTCCACGCATCCATCGGTGATAAGGTCGGAGCCTATCTGGTGAAAAAAAAAAGTTACTAGTGTTACTACCATAAACTGTATATCGAAGATGGATGCATCCATTTTCATCTCATCATCATATGCTGCTACGCTCTTCTATTTAATTGCACACTACTAGGACACTTTAGAATCATCTGCACTGACAGCTATTTATTTTTCAGGATAGTTATCTTGTTACTTCTTTGAGTCATTTGATATTATATTTTGCACTATCCTACTGTATATTATTGTATACTAGCATCCTTATCGCATATATCGTATATCTTATTCCTCTGTTCCTCTGTCTCTTGCTGCACTGAGCATGAGTACAACAAAAGAATTTCCCTCGGGATAAATAAACTTCTTTTTATCTTAACTCAGGCCTAGTCCACACGTAGCCGGGTTTTTCAAAAACAAATAGGGCAGCCTTCAGTTTTCAGGCCCCTCTTCTATGGAACCAGCTTCCAGTTTGGATTCAGGAGACAGACACTATCTCTACCTTTAAGATTAGGCTTCAAACTTTCCTTTTTGCCAAATCATATAGTTAGGGCTGGACCAGGTGACCCTGAATCCTCCCTTAGTTATGCTGCAATAGACGTAGGCTGCCGGGGGATTCCCATGATGCATTGAGTTTTCCTTTCCAGTCACCTTTCTCACTCACTGTGTTAACAGACCTCTCTGCATTGAATTGTACCTGCTACTAATCTCTGTCTCTCTTCCACAGCATGTCTTTATCCTGTTCTTTTGTTCTTCACCCCAACCGGTCGCAGCAGATGGCCCCGCCCCTCCCTGAGCCTGGTTCTGCGGCATTTAACTTCATGCTGTAATGGAATTTTATAAATAGTTGCATAAACCAAACTGGAAGCTTTTTGTTTGGGTTATGCTAACAGTCACTGTAACTGAAGTATCTGCCAAAAAGAGAACATTTAG
>VUQR01004503.1:10052-26615 GCA_015108515.1 Hemichromis elongatus
CAAATATGTCAGCACTGAGACAGGAACACATCATGGAAAGTGTCAGAAACACATCATCCGAAGGCTTCTGATTTTGTGTGTGTGTGTGATTACTCATACGATGGGGACATGAATCTGTAGACAAAGTCACATTGTGAGAACTCTTTTCACGATAGAAAATAAATAAATAAGTGATGACATTTGAACATAAAGACTTGGTTTAGGGTTTTGACAATGTTAGGCTAAGGTAAAAGTTGGGCAAGTATTGTAAATACACTACTGTATGTACTGTTTGTATATCCAGGGGCAACACAAACACATGTGATAATGTCTTAAGAAAGGAGATGGAGAGAGGATGCTGATGAGTCACCAATATTGTTGGTATGTATGACAAAACACACCAGGCACCCAGTCATGTCTCCATCTGCCTATCTCGCTTTCTCTGTGTATATCTCTATCTCTCTTGCAGCTCTCTCCCAGAACCACTACACTGCAGGCTGATTCAATGCAAGAGTAATGGTATACAAGTATAAAACAGGCATTTTCAGACTGGTGAGGTATTGTCACCAAAGTACTGATGTGGCTTGCTATCAAATGTAACCTCTGAGGTTTTTATTAAGTCTGTAAGTATTATGGCAAAATCTATGATGACTACACAGCATGTTTTGTAAGGACTTTATTTCACATTATTAAGCATTAATAAGGTATTAGTACGTGCTTAATTAATAATTTATATAGCAATATTCCTCCTTAGTATGCCATTTATAAATGTAGATATGTTTGTCCATCTTTTACTGTTACACTATGTACAGTTATCACTGTCACTACATCACTGTACTGATCATAATCATAGTGATAATAATATATCTCTAGTTATAAATGGGATACCAAGGAGGAATATTGTTGTATAAGTGATAAATTAAGCACTTGCTAATACCTTACTAATAATTCTTAATAGTGTGACATTATTATGAAGTGCTACCCATGTTTCTACGATCAAATGCAGCCCAAACTAGATTTGATAGCTCTAATGATCTGGTTGTCAACTTTACTTGAATACTGCGTAATGATAAAAAGTTTAATTCAGCTGATAGAACTGGTCCTTCTGAAACTAATTGACCACATAGAACATCAAAAAAAGACAGCACTAATGACTGATAACCTTAAAAAATGTCACAAAAAATAAAACAACAGCCTAATACTACTGTAGCTTTAAAAGCGCAATATTCAAGACACTTATGCAGTCGCTTAATGTTAACAACACAAGTATACAGGTAGAAATTAAAAGCTGCATAAATTGGTAAAGCAATGAATGAATGCAGAGAGGGTACAAACAAAGCAGAAGTGGACTCGGAGCATTGTTCAGTTCAGCGACATATTAAAAAGGTCATGTAACATGAGAGTGCAATTTTTTCTTCTTCTTTTCACTCACTGGACACTTCACTAGATACAGAGCACCTTTGAGATTTAGTAGCACAGGAGATTTTCACTCATGGGTGTGGAGCTGACAAATTTGCAGCAACTGCCAGTGCTAACATGTCAATAGTGACCAAACTCTCTGAGGAATGTTTCCAGCACCTTGTTTAATTTATAGCATGAATTAGGGAAGATCTGAGGTTATTGTCCAAAACAAGATTAGAAAACAAAGGGAAACTTCTAAGTCTGAAATGTTAATTTATGGCTGTAACTCCATAATGTTAACTTGATGTCGCAACAGAGAGACGACCTAATTATGTTCCAAAACCACTGGATTCTTCATTAGTAGTGAAAAGATAAGCCTGACTCTTAACTGTTGTATTTACCCAAGAACTGCTCAAAAACAAAAAGTAAAAAGAAGCAGAAAATATACCCCAAAATATATATAAATTTTTTTTAAAGAAAAACTAAATCAAAATAAGCCAAACAAGAACTGCAAACTAAAAAAAACATAATAAAATAAAACAAAAAAATATACGATAACTGTATTTGGCATCACTGCAAAACACTGAAGGTAAATTAATCGACTAAAAAAAAAGAACAATTATAAAATAATAATAATATTAATAATAAACACCACAGCTAAAAAATGTGGATCTATTGAGTGAGCTGATGCTGTATTTTAGTTTGTATCATCTGACCTCACTTGTGTTTTGCTTCATACAGAGGAAGGAGGAAACCGCAGGAAATCACCTGCTGTGGAGCCACTTTCAAATATTTCATCTTTTGTCATCTCCCACAGTCCCTGTAAGTGAAGGTGTCTGCCTTTATCGGCTTTATCGCAGCTCGAGCCCCTCTATTAACATATCGTCACAGCAGATGACTGGTATGATGATAGAGATGACGCTCTTGTGAGGATAATGACTAACTCTTCCTCTTCTCTGCACTTAATCCTCGTGGATTGGCTGTAATACCGGAGCACGAGAACGATAATTGCTACGTCAACGCCACTAGCGGCAGCACCCCCACGCCACCACCGCTTACTGTAGAGGAGGGAAACTGTGAGCGCAATACAAATTCAGTGAGGCGTCTCTATTCACTACAGAGCTGCGAGTTTGTGGGTGTGTGTTGTGTTTGCACTTTGTACTGTATTTGAGTGTGAGTGTGGATACTGTAAAACAGCTACTGTGTAGGTGTTTAACAAAGCGCATGTGTGTTAGAGGACAATTGCATACAAACGATTCTTTGTTTGTCTGTATTTGTGTGAAAGAGCATCACAGATATCCCTTTGTTGTTTCATCTTTCTTCATCTCCGGGCTTCTCGGAGGGACCGTGGTTCCCTCAACAACAACATAAACAACAACAACAACATCCTGCCGCTAGTCCAATTAGACTGTGACAGTGTAAGATTTGGCATGCCTGGCACTTGGCGTCATTCACACTTTATTATATCCCACACTGCAACTAATGAGAGCACCTCGAGGGATGGAGGGCTGCATTCATAACTGTGAAGGAGTCACGTTTTCATTTCCTTCGTCTGCCTCTGATCTCTGATCTGCAGCGGTCTGCTCTCTCTCTGCCTCGATGCATGTGGCGCTCTCTGCCTCCTTGACTCTGGTCAACAGGAAATGAGGAGGGGTGAATCACGCTGGGTGTACTGCAGTCTCATCACCACACATCTTACTGAAGGCTTTGTGACAAGACTAGATCTGGTTTCTAAGAAGTTGCCACCACTTCATAACAAGTAGAGGAGTGACTTCTCATCACTTCTCTTTTTCTTAGGTCTTTTTATATTACTTTGACAGCTAGCTGGTGCTCTGACTAAACTGCAGTACATTGTGTCCAATAGAGCACCTGTTATCACAGTTATAACAGTAATGCTTTCCATATTCTGGTCATAGTTAGTGGTCAAAGTAAACCCTCATATTTGGTCCTGAGTTGTGTTTGGTGATATTATAAGACACCAGCAGCAGAAATGAACTTCTTCCAAAGAATGCCTGATCTCACTGCAAAACAAAAGCCATTTGATGGGGGTTTGGACATCAATAAGACTATTAGGTGTGTCCAACTAAAATATGTTCAAAATACCGGAACAGGTCCAGAATATGGTGGAGAGATTATGACTCTCTGGGCAGCTTTGCTTTGACTGCTTTTCCCACAACCCAGACTTGGATAGGCAGCAGGAAATGTCCTATAAATGACATGTAAAGGTATTAAGTACTACAAACATGGCACTTAACTGGATTCCAAAGGGACTTTTCTCAGATGATTAGTGATGGGCTTTAATGGTGTCTTCAAATAGAAAGCGGACCAAAATTTAACCTTAACTCATTTATATAAACGAGACATTTGAATCAGGAAATTGGCCAAAACACTGCATATCCACTAAGCTAATAATGAACAGATGTTTCCTCCATGCCTCTCCTTTTTCTTCTCATTTCTGCGTAAATGTAAAACAGCCCAATAAAGCTCCACATGCATGCATTTTTCACACTGCTCTCACACTGTCAACTTATGCAGATGCCTACCTGCGTCATCACCGTGCTTCTACTGACATGTTTCTTCTGAGCCTGTATGCAAAGTATTGAAGTATTAAATATGTGCAATATTAAAAATGCTTCTGTCTCTATACACATAAGTACGCAGGTCCAGTCATCTGTTTTTCCAGTCATCTGTTTTTCCATCGCAAGAATATCCATTAAGAAGCGAATACATAAAATGTGTTCATTTTTCCTGTGTATAGTCTCCAAGTGCAACAAAGCAAGTAAGCTCACTCTGCACTGTGCAGTTTTTTGCATGGAAACTGTTTTTTAACAGAAATGAAACAGTTTTGTATTTGCATATAAATTTCAAAGATAATCGTTCCTGTCAATATCTGTGGGAAGAGTTGGACTGCTCATGTGCATTTTTCCTGTTCTGTCTGAATACACAAACCAATATTATATCATTGATGATGTCACTGATATGATGATATTACCAATATGAAGCAAGCACATTCAGTACATGAACATGTTTGACATTTTTGCAGCGAACTTAAATAAAACCTAAACTCTACTTCAGTTCTGTCAGATATTTTGATCATGGTTCAATAAATGCTTTTCATTTTGTTTACAAGAAAAATAGCTACATTGACACTGAGATGACCCTGATATCCGACTGAGCTCAAAAAGTAGGGTCAAAGCTGCTTTTAAGGGAACATTTTTGTAAACAGGAAAAGGGAGAAGATGAAACAAGTTGGTATGCTGAGAGAGGAAGCAGTACAAAACTGAAGTAGGGTGTTTAGCCCAGTGGGTGCACGCTCAGAGCCAGGTAGTGATTTTGGATGATCAGCTGAGTGGGTCACATCCTGTTGCATCAAGTCGATATGGGGTTGGTCGGCCAATCTGCCATCTCAGTCCCCAACAGCCTGCCTCCTTCATCTGGTGTGACATCTGGAAACAGAGTGACATACAAATGCAGCCTGTGTGTGAATGCGTGGACATGCATGTGTTTTGACAAAAGAGTATGAGTCATAGCTTAATTATATACTTCTTCTTTGTGTATGCTGCTTCTCCCCTTTATTCTATTTCTTTCACTGTTTCTCTCTGTCTCTCATTCTGCTTTTTATCTATCTAATTGGCTTAGTGTCTTTTTGTCTGTCTGAATGTGTGTCAGTGCCTACAGGCTTGTCATACTCACCACTTTTCTTTTTTCTTCCTCCATCTGTCTCTCGCTCTTCCCTTTTTCATTGTATTTGTGTGTGTGTGTTTATGCCTGCAGGCTTCTGTCTCTTCCTCAGTTTGTGTGTGTGTGTGTGTGTCCCTGCAGGACCGAGTATGTTTCAGTGTGTCATGATGTGTGAATTAAATATGAGATGGGGAAAGAAGTATATTTGATGGAAATGGCTGTCTGTTTTGATATATCTGCAAAGGTAAACAGTCTTCTTTGGAGCAGTAGCCAAAGATAAAAGTGGTATTGAGAAGCCAGCGTGGGCTTTCTTTTTGTTGGCATAATTGTCCATCATTGTCAGTTTTTATCTTTGATTCTATTCACAAACAGACACAGTTTTTAAATATAAGCTGTTTTGTGTGTGTGTGTGTGGGGACGGGTATTGACATCTTCGTGGGGACCAAAAATTGGAAGTTTACTATTCTCGTGGGGACCGACAGCCCTTGTGGGAACATTAATCCCGGTCCCCACGAGTTTGAAGGCATTTTTGAGAGTCAAAATGTGGTTTTAGTGTCAGGGTTACTATTAGGTTATGGTTAGGTTAAGGGTAAGGGTCAAGGTTAGGCATTAATTTTTGATGGTTAGGGTTAGGGTAAAGGGCTAGGGAAAGCATTTTGTCAATGAGATGTCCCCACAAGATATGAAAACTCAACGTGTGTGTGTGTGTGTGTGTGTGTGTGTGTGTGTGTGTGTGTGGTGGAAAGTCAATATCTCATTAAAATTGATTTCTCAAATGACGTCATGATTCAGCTGTGACTTGATTTGAGGCGATCAGTCGCAAACAAAAGGCCTCTAGAATTAAAATAAGAGGCCGGGCTTTGATGCCTTCCTGGACTTGTCATTATGCTTGCTAGTATACACTAAACGCCTGTGGGCAGGTGCACTACAATGCTGTCATTGATGACTTTGCATCAGGCAAAGTGAAGCAGACAAAGGCAGCGGTGCTGTCTGATGCTGGCTGGTGTTGAATGGCTGCAGGGATGCAGCTGCTGGTGGTTTGAGTATTCCTCATGCTGCACTCTCCAAAGAAAATGTATTCTCACTGTCAAGAAAGCATATATTTGTGCCATCAATAAAATATGAGAATGAATACAATAAATAGTGTTTGGTGGCCTGAATTTCAAAACAATTTGGTAGTTGTAAATCTTTGAAATAGCTTACTGCAATTGCAACTTACCGCAACCTACTACAGCTTCTCCATTTCATGCTAATCAGAGGCAAAGCGTAGCATCCAGTGTGTTTATCACACACTCTACCATGATATTGGATTGTATTAACACAAAGAAACAAAGAATAAATCAAATTTAAGCAGAACTATGTATTTTTTCATATACAGTGTTTTTAATTTGAATACAGTTTTCAGTTTAGTTTTATAAGCTGTGGTCTGCTCGGTATCAATTGTGGTTCTGTCTAGTATTTAATTTCTGTGTTTCTGTTCAGTTCAATTCAATTCAGTTGCAGCTGCAGTTGCAGCACATGTCTTTTTGAGGTGTATTTCAAGGGACATGTTTCCTTTTTAAACACAGAGCCATTTAAAATGTGGGACAATGGAGGAAAGGTGAATAAGGGTTCCCAATGCTGTGCAGTCTCAAGTAAAAAAGAATGCCAGGTCACCCTGCAAGTGACGGGCACAAAAAAGCTATATGGTCTATCTAAAAGCCGCCTTATACAAAAATCTATTTATGCATCAAGTAATCTTGTATTCACATCATCATCCTGCAGTGGTCCCATTTCATGATTTTGTTGTGATTTTAATACATAATATGGAGAAAACATGGATGTTACACAGAACATGTCTTGTGTTAGACATACTAGATCAGCATATTGCTGATTTTGTAATAAAATGATAAAAAAAAATGATAAAAAAAAAACAAAACAAAAAAACAATGTTGGTCAATCATGATATGCAGCATGTAAACTGGCTTCAATAATCAAAAGTTTTTGGAAATCAACCAGAGTTTCACTCTCATTCATCATGTTGTTGTTCTGACTTGAGGGGGCGTTCGTATAAATTTTCCCAGTGGGGAACTAATTATTTTGAATTAATCAGACACCACATTGCTGCACTATTATTTTTTAATCAAAAAAAGGTGAAGTGCAAATGCTTGAGCTGACTGACAATAACATAAGTGGGTCTGTCACTGACTCCTTTTTGAGAGGAAAGAAAGAAAAAACGTGTTTGTGTGTTACAAACTATTCAATTCAATTCAATTTTATTTATATAGCGCCAGATCACGACAACAGTCACCTCAAGGCGCTTTATATTGTACAATAGTACATACAGAGAAAACCCAACAATCATATGACCCCCTATGAGCAAGCACTTTGGCGACGATGGGAAGGAAAAACTCCCTTTTAACAGGAAGAAACCTCCGGCAGAACCAGGCTCAGGGAGGGGCGGCCATCTGCTGCGACCGGTTGGGGTGAGAGAAGAAAAGAACAGGACTACATTTGTACTCCTCTTATTACCTTAAACATAACACTCGCTTAGAGGTATCTGAGGTTTGTAATATGCTCAGATGTTTTTCAGCCGTCCACGTGTTTGTTTACAGCAAATCCTGGTGACGTTACTATGAGCTATTTACTATGGTATGTAGTCAAGCAGCCGGTATGTCATTGTTTGTGTTTTGAAGTAAACGTTTTTCATGCAACTTACGTAATGAGCCACACTGTGTCTGCAGTTAGAAGCTATCCGCAGGGCATCGACTTAGCTGCTGCTTTCCAATGCTTCCACCCTGAGTCTCTTCTGAATGTCCAAGCTTCTCACTCTTGATTATTTTTTCCACCTGTACGAGTCCGCTAGGGTCCACTTCAGTCTGAGGGAGCATGACGATGTTTGCCAGTTTTTGTTTGACCATGCAGACTCATCTGGTGAGGATATAGATTACCAACTATGCATTTGTCCCAGATGGTGGATTTCAAGCGGACTTTAAATAAGTATTACAGGAAAGACCGCTTGTTTTTTTTGTATCGCCAGCTGTCAGGGTTTGTGTCCTCAACAGATTATAATCGAGGCTTAAGAGTGGGCCTATGCTCCCTTTGAGGAAGCTCATTTCTACCACGTGTATGTTATCTAATCTTATTTTTTGTAGCTACCCAAAGCTCTTGGCCACAGGTGAAGTAAAGAACAGAGTTGGGCCTGTAAGGTGACGCTCAGCTAGCTCTCCTCCACTGGACCAGACTCAGATACATCTTCAGATGCTATACCACTCTCTGTCTTTCATTGTCCCACTCCATGTTTCCCCTAATCATGAGCAAAAGAGACGAGATGTTTTAGGTCCCCCATTCAAAGAAGCAACTTATCCCCAAACTGGACTTCGCTCTTCCCTTTTCAGGCTGACAAACGTGGCTAATTCACATTCCAACCACTTCACATTCTGCTGCAAAAAACTCTAGTGCGCGCTGATAGGCACGACTCAGTAAAACAAACAGAACCAAATCATCAAAAGACCACAAGTCCAGAAGCCATATGGTAATTTAACACTAATATTGCTAATAAAAATACTCTAATTAAGATGGTAATATGTGAATATATTCCAATATACTATGCTAACTAGCTTTCTGATCATAGCAAAACACCTTTTCAAAACTTTTGTGTACATTTTTGGCTTGTGTATTTTCAAACAAGGCTTTTCCTTTTGGTCTCTAAAACCTCGAGTATATTTTAAATGATCATATGTTTAAAAGACATAGAGGATCCTTGTGAGCTTAGCAGTGCCTGTGTCTGATGTCTGTCGCTCACTTCATGTATCGACAGCAAGGCACGAATCACACCCACGTGTTTGAACACACACAGTTTCTCCCTCTTGCTCTCTATATTACACATACTCATATATGTGAATGCAGAGTGGTTTGAACCACAGGTAAAGCAGAGAATATGTTTAGTGGTATGTGATTCACCCTTCAATGAAAAGGAGAATGCGTATGTGAGTCTGATTAAAGCCTCCCCTCCTCCTCCTCTTTGCCCAACTCACACCACCAACTTAATGCTGCTTTTACACCTCTATACGCAAGAAGCAGCTCAAAATAACGCCCCACCCTTCATCTTCCACTCCTTAAAGGCCGCCCAAGGCCTTGTGGGAGGTTGCAAAGCAGCGGTGGTGACGACTGTGACCTTAAGTGAGCTTCTCCAAGGAGAGGCTGAGATAACAAAATCATCTACCCAGCTGGAGGCAGCTACATCTAGGTTTGAGTCATCAAAAGATCCCGAGGGAGCAGGCTGGTCCCTTGGGGTGGCAGGTCAGATAGTCAGTGTTGCCAAAGACAGCACTGAATACCAGTGGCATCAGAATCTGAGGGCGTGCACTATACACACAGTGACTATACATAGAGTCATAGTTATGATGTTCATAGATCTCATAACATCTGTGGTGTTGTTTTAAATCTCACTCAGCTTTGGTCAGCCAGGTCTGGGAACACAAGGCGGTTTGTCTGAAACATTTATCTGCCATCCTACATCCCGTCATTCAAGTTTGGCTTCTCCTAGACACATTAAAGCTGTATGAACGTATAATGAAAATGAAATCACACACCAAGGAAATATAGACAATAAAAAGGTAAAAGGATACTTCAGTAGGTAGAGTGGTCGCTCCATGATCGGAAGGTCGGGGGTTTGAATCCACTGAACAGCTACCCTGAGGTACCCCTGAGCAAGGTACCGTCCCTACACACTGCTCCCCGGGCGCTGGATTGGTGGCTGCCCACTGCTTCACTGCGTAAACGGGTTAAATGCAGAGAACTAATTTTCCTACGGGGACTAAGTTTTTTTACAATTTTTGTCAGCTATACAGGAAAACCCAAAAGAACTGAAAAACATACAAAATAGGGTACAAAATATGGCAAAGACAGCAGATTTAAAAATATTTAAAAGAGTTACGGGATCTTAATGTGACACAAATCAAGGTTAGCAAAAAAAAACACAGGTGACTCACAGAGAAGCCATGCGTATACACAACCCAAACTGTATGAACAGGTATTTGATGGACACTCCTCTATGTCTGATTCCCTGTCCTGACAAACTTGATTCAATACACTTGTCATGGCTTTCCTCTCTTTTCCACCCAACCTGCATCAAACGTGTTTACTCACACCAGTCTGAAAAACAACTCATGACATCAGAGACAAAATATTCAGGCGTGACTATTTTCTATTAATATACACCTGATGTTACATTAAAAAAACATTCTCTGGAATGTTTTTATTGCAATAGAGTGTATAATATAACAGAATTAAACAAAAAGGCAACACTAAATTGATTATAATGAGTGGGTCATTGGAGGACTCAGGGGAAAGAAAGGTATTTTCTCGAATCTCTGTTAATGGCACAAAGCAGCCACGCTGAGTCATGGATCTCAGCCTCGCCTCTACACAGCACTCCCATAGCTTGTTATTGAAAGTGTCATCGTTCCTGCCTGCTGGGCATGAAAATAAATACCTCACGTGAAACTGAATTACTTCAGTGTTTATTTAGCTGGAGATGTTGGCAGAGTATCTGTCCTCTTTCCTGATAACAGTCCCAAAAAGTTTGGAGAGATGAAAAATATGTAATTAATTTTGGGGAAATGCGCATTTGCACTTGTTTCCGCTGAACGATGAGGTTTTTACCTCGTGGACCTTTGCATGCCAAATTTACAGCCGGAGCTCTGAGTCATTTAGAGTAGCAAAAAGACTTTGCGTAAAAAGGTCGTTTTAATCTGTCTACAGGTAACACTCAACCAAAACCTCAAAACCTCCTTAATAACTAAGGAAAATTTAGCTGTGAAGAGATCGTACTGAAATCTGTGAGAAAACAACCCTTGGCTCCCTTAATCTAGGACCTCTGTAACCACCTTCCCGGCCTTTACTGCTCTTTATCACCAGTTTTAAATATCACTAAACTTAATACAATATTAATTTTTAAAATACAGCTAATAAAATAGAATATTCTTTAAAGGTCTTAGAGAATAGTTTTCCAGGCAAAGATATTTTAAAGCTCTGGTTGTCTTTTGTTACATTATCTGTCAAGATAATCCAGTACTGCTTCAATAACGTTAATTTCCGGGCTCTGAGGAGGCCAATCCATGACTGATAGTGTTCCATTGTGTGTTTTTCTATCCAGGTATGGTATTTGCGGTCATTGTGATACTGAATAAAAAGCCACTCGCAATCAGACCCTTTTCCACGTGGTACTGCATCAAAGTCTTCCTGTACTTTTTTGTATTCATAATTAGCCTCAGAAAAGCATGACGGCATGCATGAAGGAGCTCGGGGCTTGGCTGAGGTGGGGAGGTTTGAATGAATGCACGCTCACCTGTACTGACATTTGGTGAGTAAAGCCTCAACACAATTACATTCCTCATCCAGCCTGTGCATGACATGTTACTTAGCCCATTAAACTTCCACTCTGTAACACCTACCTGCCCTCTTTGCTCTCGTAGGAGCATGCTCTAGCACATCTTGAGCAGGTGCCTGAAGGCCTTAGGGGATGGTCACTACCGGGCGGTGCCATGACTAGTTCATGAAGGCATAGGCTGGGATTTATTAAGACAGGAGAGTAGCCGAAACCCCAAAATAGAGTACCTTCAGGCCTACTCTATACCTCATACTGGCAGCTAATGGTCGATCTGGGGTTGCTGGAAACAGATTTGGTGAGTACAATAATATTCAGTTGAGGTGGGCATCGGCCGGTCTGTTGGCCCGACAGAGTCCTCACCCATAAGACCTGCTGCCACTGATTTTCAGTCACATTCTTGTGTAATTTGGCTTATCTGGAAAAATATTGAAAGAAAGTCTGGCTTTCAAGCAACATAATAGCAAATGAAAGATTGCTTAAGACTTTCGTACAGTACTACTTTTACCTAAGCTAACTGGACTGTAAAATGTTCACAAATTAAGATGCTGCCATTTTTCTGGAGTTGTGTCAGAAGTGGGTTTCCTTGCTTTCTGTTGCCACTGACGAGCTCCCCAAAGAGAATTTCCCTTGGCAGGCAGGATGTCGAGAGACGTGACCTAACCAGCACAATCTGCTCTTCCATCAATCTCTTGGCAAGAAAGTAACAAAGCTATTTCTCCAAATGCAAAACCCTTGCTTTAAGGCCATGGTTATGGAACATTGAGCTCACAGAAACCTCAATGACACATGTTCATTTCTTGATTTCAACCATGATTTCAAGTTTGAAACTGGAAACTTGCTACATCACACCAAACCCAGAACGCTGGGGCTATAATTGGAAGAATGGCATTTTCCAGGTGCTTTCCAGTGACGCTTTCACTTTCATGCTGCTATTTCCTTGAGCTTAACCTCTGTATATAGTTCTCCCACTTCCCAGAGAGAGCACATGTTTTATATTTTAAGATATCAGACTTGTAGAAAATTACTTTGTTAATCGCACCTGTTAGCCGCTACAGCACAACCACATCCTGTGTTATTCTCGGCCAGTATTGTTGTTGGGTACATATTCATTATCCCGCTGCAATCACGAACCCAGCATAAACAGTTCAATTGTCAGGATAAATTACATAAAAAGCTTTTTCCTGTAAAGCTAAAGCCTCACTGGAACACCAGCCAGCACTTCTCCACAGAAGGTAATACATTTGCTGCTGTATGCCAGCTTTGTCACCATCATCCTCACTGACACTAGTCCCTGTTAACATCATCCTCACAGATCGCACTTAGTTAAACAGCCAGGTGGGCTGCATGCGCACACACCACACCACCCTCCCGCCCAGCAGCTCTGCATGACGTGAGCTGAGCTCTTGGCGCTGGGTTGCGGCCTGCTGGGAGGAAGCAAAAGCCAGAGGAATGGAGGAACAGATTGGGTGAGATTACTCACTGTTGTCTGACTCTGAGGCATGCCTGTTTGTGCAGGATGTTGGTGGGTAAACAGGGAGATTCAAGGGCTGCGAGTGTTAGGGCAAGATACCCCACACCATGTCTGCTTCCTTCCCACCAGGATCCAGACAATACGACAGGGAGCGTTCACTATGTGATATGTGAATCAAGTCAGCGACAGAAAGACACAGAAGCAAGGCTAACACTAAAGAACAATAATACGTTTTATGTCATGTCTAAAGACACTCAAATTTTCTGATTTATAGCAAGTCAAAACTAATTCCCTCACATCCACAAAACAAACTCAAAACATAATATTTCATACTATAAGCAGCATAGTATATAAAGAATATTTTCATGTATACAGAAACGTTTTGTACACTATGAAAACTCACAAACCTGTGAATTTGTTCAGACTTCTGTCTTGACATTTCTACGAACAGTTTTGCTCTTGATCACCCTGCTCAGTTCGACCGATTTTTGCAATGAAACAATCGCTTCAAATATTATTTTGCAATCAAGCATTATGGCAAAAAACAAATAAATAATAATAGCAATGAAAGAAGTTTCCCTGAAAGTCTAGTCTGACTAAGCAAATGTGCCATAGGATTAACAGTTTCAGTGAAACAGTGCTTTATTAAACTATCCTCACTGATCCTTACACGAACAAAGACGTGTTTGTCTGTCACTACTTAATACCTGCTAATTCTAAAGAAACCCAACGACACAAACATCGGGAGCATAGGGCTACAAGCTGACATACTTCTTACTAATTTCTAATCTAACTGGTTTCTTCTACGCCCACGGAAACCTCATACACACTTGTGTGAACTCTAATAGAGTTTTTGTTGTAACAGTCACCACGGTTTTAGTCATGTTACAAACGGGGCATTCATATTTAACAACACCTTTTATGCTGGGAGGCCCTGAGGTTTACACGATTACATAAATATACCCAACAACCTCCTGAAGAAATGTTTGGAGCTGGATTAGATCAGCTTAGATCACAGAGCATTGTGACTGTTGTGACTGATATTTTGATTTGTTGCTGTATTTAACGTTGTACTTGTCAACTGTGTGGCATTGCAGGTAGAATGTGAAGGACCAGGAGCAAAATACAAACACTTTTATTTAACTAAAATTCTTATTTATTTTTATTGCCAATGATTGGCAACGATTTTTTCAGCTTACGGAACTATACATTCCCCTCACTTTCACACGAAGACCTCAAAAACACTCCGATCATTGAAAACAATTCATAACAGGAAGACACCCAGCTTCCCCTCTAAATACTCAATTTATTTTGCTTAGTGTGTCTCTGAGTTTCTAATAAAACAAACATTGATAACAATGCGCATATTAAAATTCCTACTTCCTACATTAGCAATCCAATATCAGTGTTAAAAGAATTATCTGCTTTTGGCACTCTGAGGACAAGACTGGGAAAAATTGTTTTTGTGTGTGGATGTGTAACCTATTAACATAAAATATAACAAATGAATACATCTCAGAATAATAATTTAAACTTAATATAAACTTAGACGGAAACAGGCTGGGGATAAATTAAATAAGAATGTTTTTTTAAATAATATTATTAATCTAACATATTTTCACTGCTTTTAATTTGGATTAAAGTGAGTCATATCCTGCTGCAAACTGCTGTCATTTAGAGTCAGTAGTTCGTTTTATTTTCTCCCCACACACAGGTGCGCAGCTGACAGGAGACAGCTGAAGTGAACATAACAGTTAATCCCGTTGACAACAAAACCTCTTATTACCATAAGATAACAAAAAAGCTTACCAACTAAAGTAACCGAGTAATACATGGTTCTTCTAGCTTCTCACATGTGATCTCAGACCAAACACAATGAGAGCTGAAGTAAGCTAGCAAAAATGAGAGGGAAAGCATTGTCCTCAGATCCTTTTAGTCACCACCTCATTTTGAGACACAGTTTGTAATTAAGTTTAAAAAAAATGGAAACAGAAGCTGCTGGTGTGGCGTCATAAAACATGCTGATATTTTGCAGTAAGCTTCCTTCTTGTTATGCTAGCTTGTTGTCCTCTCTTCCAAATAATGTATCAGTGCATTCCAAATGCTTACTCTTCACTACATTTTGGAGGTAAAAATAATGTTTTTTAATCAACAATTTAATTATGAATAAAATTAAGAGAAAGTTATGTAAACACTTCAAATACTGATTACTTTTCAGTAGGGTGACCAGATACCAACCAAACAACTGTGGGTAAACTGTGTTTGTGGGTCACATCCATAGTGATGAAAGCTAATCTAAATGACTTTTTAATCTAACTTGAAAATACAATAAATTCTGCATGTTACTGGACATTTAGCATGCACAGGCTAAATAAATTTCCAGCTGCTGCCTTGCTACATAAAACAATAAAGATAAAAGGAAGCTTAATAATATCTTATGGTGCAATAGTCTTTTTATACTGTCACATTCTTTTTTATTTCACTATACTACCACTTTTATTTAAGTGTATTTTCCATCAAGCTGGTTCCGCAAAAAATTGGTGAGTTGTAAGTTTCCCTGGCAATAAAATGGCGGAGTAAGTTTGCTAATAATGATGGAGCTAATAGAAGCAGTCAACAGAAAAATAATTATATTTTTTTAAATAATTAAAGAACAAACTCCATTAAAGAAATCCACACCTGACCCAGTTAACTGCCATGAGACCTTTCCAAAGCCCAGAGCGCCATTATTAGCGTAACAGCAACATACCAGTCATAGCTGAAGAGTGTGGCCCTCTAGCCGATCTGCTCTAACACCTGCCCTGACAAAGTGGGCCCGGTTTCCTGCTGCAAAGGAAGTTCAGTGTCACTTGCGTTTAGGACAGGAAGAGTACACTGGCCAACAGGAAACAGTCCCTTCAGTTGGCTATACAGTGTCCAAAGCAATGTTTGGACGACCTTTCTAATCTGCTCTTTGTTTGTGCTGAGTCCACAGGTTTGTTTTACAGATGGAAAGTTCTGAACTCGTTAATCCCGTCAATCAATGTTAATGTATAAAAAGATTCACAGCTTTCCATCCTGTTTTTTCCAAACAGGACCGTTTAGCTTTCTTGTTTCTTAAAAGTTCTAAGCTGTCTTTCAGGCTGTGTCTAAACTATTTAACTGTATTTTAGGAAGCACTGTTTATTTCTTATTATGTGAAGCATATTTTCTTGGAGGGGGCAAAAGCAAATAGGTCATTTACAAAAATTTACAAATTAAAAAATTTGAGGCTTTAGCTGTTTACATTATTATTTATAGAAGTGGTTTCTGGTACCTCATTTTTAGGGCAAATTAAAATTAAATAAATAGCTAGTCTAATAACGGTTGACAGTCGTGGCAATACTGCATGACTATAAACATGTAATGAATGTGATTTGTTCACTTTGATTGTTTAATGTAGTTTAAAATGTTCTGGTCCTGTTTTTTTTTTCTTTTTGAAAAACATTAAATGAGTTTTCACTTCAGGGCTATTCACCATCAAAAACTGCCACTATTTTAGTACAGAATAGATAACTATTAATAGAAACTAAAATAAACTGAACTGTAGACTGCCGTTTATTAGTTATAATTGCCTTATTTTTAATTTACAACTCAGTTTCAGAGTTGCCCTAAACATGCCAATAGGTATTTTTTTCAT
>VUQR01004507.1:1025-23999 GCA_015108515.1 Hemichromis elongatus
AAATGAATAGAAAAAAAAAAAAAAAAAAAGATGGTCAGCTTAAAATAAAAGGGGAGAGAAAGCAATGGTTGAAGACCAAGTCCATAGCTTATATACAGTCTAGATATTTGACACACGCTATAGCTTTGATCTAGGAACAACTGCTGGTCAGTTCACCACTTTACCGCATGTATAGTGAAGGTTGAAGGGTGTTAGATAGTTGAGAACTCAAGAAATCAAGTATCCAATCTGATTGACTGATACATTTCTGAGGCTGGTTTTTGCCAGGGGTGGGTGATAACTGTAGTTTTGATTGTACAATCTGGTAGTCAATATATATGGTGAAAAAACATTGATAACTCAAAAAGGTGTCAATGGACTCCATTAGATAATATTTTTGATGAAAATGCTATGTTTACTTTAAAATATGTTAAGTGATAACTTTGATCAACTTTGCTGAAAATCTTTATAAAGGCATATGGTGACTTTTTTCAATTCATAATTCATTTTTTAAAGAAAGGTCCTGATTTTTTCCCGCTCTGGTGTTGGCAACAACTTTTAAATCATCCATTCAAATGTCTCAGTGTCTCAACATGCTCTCCAGAATATCCTGATATTTAGCACAGACATTAAGGATCCCCAAAAGATGAATCTCAGTTGCTTTTCTTTAATTTGATACCTATGAAGCCTATCCAAATACCTTACAGGGACTTTGGTTTTATTTCCTTAGCAAATGTTAGCATTGTCCCAATAAGCCAGCCAGTATGAGCCATTTATATTAAAAAAAAAGTAATTATAAATTATGAAACTGGATTTGTTTTGTATATCCAGTAAAAACCAGCAGGAAACACGTTGTTTAAAGGTCAAAGGATACTGCGTACATGTTTGTCTTTGGGTGGTGTTTCAGCTGTGGTGACAGCTTTGCTGATGCTGTGGAGCTGAAAGAAGGAAAGAAGAGCAATCAGGACACGACTAACCAGTTAACACAGCCACATCAGACTGAACTTCAAGATTAAAACATGACAGAAATTACACCAGTGAATTTCCTCGATACATGATATATTTAAAAATAATTTCACTAAAAATTCAGAAGGGGTAAAGACATTTAGTACTTAAAATTATACTGTCTGGTAGTACCCATCATCTGACAATGAATACTAGTTATGAAGCACACGGTGTAAACAATAAGAAAAACTGTTTAAATCCACAGAGATGGGGGGAGACTTTAAAAAGTTATCCGTCACAGGAATTAATTGACTAACCTGTTGTTTTCCGAATTGTTCTTTCTCCGCAGCCAAAGCCTTTTCCGTCTTATTGTCACTTTTATTCTTTGTTTTACTCATGTTTTCTCCGAAAAATTCAGACACATAAATCCAAAGTGGTTCAGGCTCCTGGTTCGTGCTCTCGCGCCTCGTTAAATCACAAAGGTGAGTCAGGTGCGGCGCGAACGCACGTCACTACTCCCGGTTTGGCTAGCTCCTTCAAATGAACACAGAATGCTTTAAAAACAAAGCAGCTTCCATCCAAACGCATAAATAACCCACTGGAAATGGAAAAAAATAACTCTGGAATGCTTCCATTTAGGTGTGTGACACTCAGGTATTAAAGTACAATAAATTCAGGTTATGTACAAATATTTTTATTTAAAAAAACGCTGTAAAAGCCATTAAAAGATACAGACATTTTGGCTGAGTCACCAGGCTGATCTGCAGGCAGTGAAACTGGAAAAACGGTACAAGGACACAGCACTCATCAGCCCTGTAGGACTGGTTTCCCTTCTCACCCACTCCACACGTTTCAGCGATTTTAAAAAATACACTCTTTATCTTTGTTAAACGATGACATTTTTGTATGTCTCTATACATTTAAATACTTACATAGGGCATATTCACATCTCACAATTTAAAACAACAACATAAATGATATAAAAACATTTCAAAGTCTGTATTTATACTTCATCTTGTGATGGCCTTACAGTTCAACAAGTGGTATGTGCACTTCTTAATATAGTAACACCTTTCTTTTCAGTCCATTCTCAGTGCTCAAGAGTCGTGTGTCACTTTGGTAAATACTGAAACATACACCAGGAAAATCAATTCTTCAGCTGTGACATCAAGTCCATGTGATTCACCGGCTGGTTGGTGCTATGTTGAGGACAAGGTTTGGGTGAAGCTAGACTCGTCTGTTAGGGAAAAAAAAAATACAATAAAGCTGTTATGATTAACACACCCAAATAGGAGGAACAGTTAAACTGAATATTTTTATGCTCTTCATGCCACACCCCACTAACACAAATAGGGAGAGAGACATGAAAAGAGGCCGAATGTCATGTAGCTACTTGAGGATGGAGGTACTTGGGTGATGTTGGGGTGTGTGGGACTCCTGGAAATAAAATAGGGTCAGTGGGCTACAACTTACCATTTGGCTTCTATTCTGTAAAGAACTGTGGAGTCTCAGGATGCTGCTCCCTGAACCTGCCACAGCCAGCTTCGACTCATCTAACAGCTGCTGCAGAGAACATCTGGAGAGAGGGCCGTCCTGATGAGAGAAGAAGGAAAGAACTCTTGGTCTTTGTCTTCAGATAATATTAGAACACTAGAAACAGAAATATCTTAATTTTTCCAACATGAACAGCATTAAAAAAGACAACTCCATTGTGTCATCACTCTTTGCCAACACGTTTCAGGACTGTCAACAGCCTAAATTGTATGGTCAAGAGTATTTCATATCAAAACTAGACTTACTTTGGTAACTTCTAGCATAATATTTTTGTTTTTGGACTCTATCAGAGTAGCTTTGGGTGATTGACAGTTGAGTTTAAGATGTACAGGTCCTTGGTGTTACCCCCACAATTTATCATGTCTTAAACAAGCTATTTTAGCCCCATTCACACGCTCCCTTTAAACAAACTTTCTTCTTATTTGCTGTCCCTGACAAACAAGAGGTTTGTAGAGAGACTTTATAAATTTGTCTTACATCCATCAAGTAAGATGAGAAGACTCCTTGGTCACAGTTGTTTGAGCTTTGAAGAGCATCTGCAGGCAGAGTGGAGACGTCACACACAGATTTTAAGTTCTTCCATCTGAGCGAAGAAGGTGACTCATCCTTCGGATAGTTACATGTTAACTCATCCTGGCTGGAACACAGAGAGAGACGCGCAGCTCATCAATCTTTTGCTTCTGTTAAAAATCCAGAAGGATTTTTTTTTACAACTTTACCCCATTCAATTTAATATACAAAACACAGACACTTACTACATTTGAGATTTAAGAACTAGACATTTATCTGAGTCTTACCAAAGACTGAATTCATTCCTGCATTGGACTGGATCTAGTATATCTCCTCTATATCAGATTATCTTAAATTAGATTCGATTTATTATCAATGTAAAGTATATAATCAAGTACATCCAATTCACACACACTTAATGTTTATAGGGTTTTTTGGGGTATGTTTTCCAGTTGACAAGCCAGCTGTGAGTATGTGTGCTGCAATCAGTGTCCAGAGTCTCTAAAAACCCCACAGTATCACTACTTCCAACAGTATAATCCACACATATTTACTCAGTGAAAGCTTAGTTTGCTGGAATGGGTTTGTGACATGATATGCCTGCGAAGTGTCTGTAACAATGCTGGTTTAAAGCACCTGCTGCCAGCTGTGCAGCCTCTGTGGCTTTAATAACTGCGGGCTGTAAAATGTAGTTCTGGCTGCACAAATGCACAATGGATGGATGTAGTGAAGGAAGATGTGCAGAGGGTACATGTGACAGCAGAAGACTATGGATAGGGTGAGATGGAGGCAAAGGATCTGTTGTGGTTATCCCTAACAGGAGCAGTCAAAAAGCAGCAAAATTAGTGCAAACCATTGAACAACAATATAGATACTATACTGGGGTCAAGTATACTAGAAAGTAGCTCCTCCACATTTTTTGTTACATGGTTTGCTTGTTTTGCTGCTTTGTGTGTTACACTAGGACATTATTCACCTGCCCCGTAATCCCTGACTGGTCCTCCCCTTCAGGGATTCACAGTTCAGCTGCATCAGCTGCAGGTCATTCTGCTGATTCTCACAAACCTGCACACACACACACACACACACAAACATGATCATGTGAAACCATTTATTTTTACATTCAATTATTAAACACATGACCTGAGATGATGGGTGGGGTTCCTTAGTTAGAACCAGAGTAAAGTGTCTGCATTTATATTTAAAAAAAAAGAGATACTGAAAGAAAAATTCTCTAAAAGATATAAAAAAAAAAAAACTGTCTAAAAGTAAGTGTTCAGATAATCTGAAGCTTCAGTTTTTTCTAGAAGTGGCAAAAGGCTTTCACTTGGGTGGTCTCCTCCCTGCTTTTCACAAATTCTGTGGTTCTGTCAGCTTCATCAGGTGGAGGCCTCCAGCAGGGATGAGTTGCTGCACTAAGTGGAGGAGTTTAAATATCTCGGGGTCTTGTTCACGAGTGAGGGGAGAAGGAGAGCAACAGACCGATTGGCTGATTGGTGCTGCATCTGCAGACCTGTGCAGCGTGCACAGGTCTGTTGTGGTGGAGAGAGCTGAGCATAAAAGCAAAGCTCTCGATTTACATCCATACCATCGCCTTTGGTTAGTTACCAAAAGAAAGAAGGGCAGACGTGGTAGAAATATGCTTTCTCAGAAGGGTGGCTGGCCTCACCCTTAGAAATAGGGTGAGGAATTTGGCTATGCACCATGGGCTCAGAGTAGAGCCGATAGGTGGCAGTTGAGGTGGTGCCTGAACCACCTCAACTGCCACCTATCGGCCCTTTCTCCTTTGTAGCCTGTTACTACTTTAAGAAGCACCGGACAATGACAGTATCCCAGAGTCGCACATCTACGTTGTGAAACTGCAGAAAGCCTCTGAGGCATGTTGTCCAACCGGTAAGTCAGCTTAGGCTGGAGGAACGAGGAAAGGTGTATTTCCAGAGTTGAGCTCCAGTTACCACAGTTCATTTTGTGGGTTCAAGCTCATTACGTTTTGTTCAGTACTCTGAGGGAAATGCTACATGTTAGAAGCCATACCTGTCGTAGGCAGCGGAGCTCCGACATGAGGCGTTCCTGTTTGGAGCGGGCCAGTTCCAGCAGCTCATCTTTCCAGCTGTTTCCCTCCCCTGGTCAAAGAGATCAAATGCTGTAATTATTTCAGCAGGAGAGCGTCTTTCTCAGGTTAAAAGGTATCTGAAACAATCTACCCCACAGATCTCTGCTGAGATGAGACAGGACTGCATACCTCATTATCACCACATACTCCTACTACTCAATCTAATCTAATCTAGTCACTGTTCACTGACGCCATCTACTGCAAGTCATTCACTGAGAATCAAATGCCAATTATTCTCTGTTTCTAAAACCACTTTTTATTTTTCTCTGTTCATAAAACTGTCAGATCAATATGTTTATTTTTTTACGTTAGAAATGATGAAAAAGTTCATCAGATCAAATGAAAATTAAAACAATTATTTAAAGCAGCTCTCATATACATATTCACTCATTATAAAATACCAAAGATGAGGATACACCAGGAAAAATCCTAGGTTACAGTAGTATTCACTAAAAGGGTTTTTTTTACAGTTTGAAATGAATAGAAATGAGATTGGAATCTTAAGTCAATGTTTAATAAAGGACATTCAGAACTGGGACTCAAAACTAAGGAAAAAAAAAAGATCGCCCTTTAATATATTTCCATTTTAGCTAGCTCTTTGAAAGCACACAGAGCTCTATGTAACACCAGCCAGTCCTAAATCTATCCAGCGTGCTTCAAAGGGTTCAAATAGTCTTATACGTCAAAAACATATCAAGAAATACATCATCAAGTGTCCACCAATGAAATAGCTGGAAAAACAGTGAGACAGTGTGTTTGTGATGTACCTGTCAGAGCGTCCCCGTGAAGCAGCTGGAGTTCCTGCTTGAGGCGGATGATCTCCTCTCTCTGGGTGCTGCTCTGTGTTACCTGCTGCTGTAGCTCCTCTATGAGCACAACACAACATAGAAGAAGAAAACAATAAACGACTGATCATGCAAATGAACAGATAACTAATTTTTAAATCATTTTTTAAACAGAAAGAACAAACTTTTTTTTTCTTCCAGATTTTCTGCTGAAAACTTTTGTTTTTTGCAGTGTTGGTGCGATTTGATGGTTGGACAAGTTCTTTGTTTGAAAAATACTAATGCCCTCAAGTCTCAGGAATCTGCCCAACCTGCCTCTTGGAAGTTCAGATACCATTAGAGTTTATACAACAATGATCCTTCACTAAAGGCTCCTGTGTTTTCAAAGCTTTATGTGTCAGCAATAAATGGTATGTGCCACAGTCTTTTACAGTAGAACAAATTCGGTGTTAACAGAATTTATTGTGCACAACTCTGTGGATGCTGGAAAAAAAACATACAGCCATACATCCAGACTAAAAGTGTCACATGGAGCACATGAAGAACTGTTCTATTATCCTTATTTTTTTTTTTTTAACAATACCAGTGTCCCCTGATCATCTGCCCCCTAAAGAATGAGAGTAAATAGGCAACAAAATGGCACAAAGTTTTAATAATGTACCTTTGAGCTGTGTGACTTCATGTCTGGCTTTCTTGTAAGACACTCTATTCTCCTCCAGGACTTTCAGGAGCTTACTTTCCTTTGAGTGACTCTCCTTCAGAGATGTCTCAAGGTCTTGCAGGCGCCCTGAGAGATCGAGTATATAACTCGAGGCTTTTGCCACATCTTGGTCCTAAATAGAATAATTAGATAAAAATGATTGGACATCATAAATTGACGCAAGACCATCAGATTAAATAGAGAGCAAAGATTAACATGTGTACCTTGAGTTTGAGCATGGAACTGAGCTCCTCCTCCCTGACCTGCAAAGAGCCGACTTGTGTGGACAGAGCCATGACTGTGGAGTTGAGACTCTGATTCTTCTCCTGAAAAACAGCATCGACATTTAGAGAAGATGAATTATGCTCATCTCCAGTTTCTATGTACTAAAATAGTTTTGCATGACCTCCAGTTCAAAATATTCCTTGTTTGTGGTCCTTTGGTGTAGCCTCTGAGTTCATAAACAGACTGCAACAACCTGTTCATAGCCTCTTCATTTAGGAACACTTTCTGTTATTGGATGCCTCTTAAAAACACAAGGCTTCAACAGCTGCTGGGTGGGGCTCCTTTGGTGGGGCTCTTGGTCCCCTTCATCACCTGAATTCCTTTGGGTTTGGAGACTTCCACGGAAAAATACTCAGTTATAACCACAGAGATTGCTCTCTAGCAATGATCTTTCACATGAAATGTGAAAGCAAAGTTGATGTGTTTATCATGGACCTGTTTGAAATCCATGATAAAATAGTGACCACATAACAAGTGATAAGAATAGGGTTAGAGCAACATCGGATTACTGATACACAGTGCAGGAGGTGCAGCTGGTAGCAGCACATGTGCTAATGTTTGAGGTACTGTAGCTGTACACACCAGTACATCAGGAGTGTAAATGATATAAAAGACAAAATGAGAATGGAAAAAGAAGACTCGAGGACAGCAATAGCAAAGTGATGCTCCCAAAAAAGGATCAAAAGATGAGAAAATGCTGGAAATAAGGGTCCGAGGAATTTGGTAGTGCGAAGACATTTTGGCTGACCAAAGACGGGTAATACCACAAATACTTTTTACCATTTGAAGCAGTGACATTCTTGCATAGTGAACTTTTACCTGCACAATGCAATGCACACACAGCATTAGACTTTACACACTTTATCCTGTTCTTGAAGACAGAAAACCCCCCAAAGATTCAACGTGATATCATGAATGCAACAGCCTACTTTATTGTAAAAGACATGATGTTGTAAGGAAAGTTAAAAATAATAGATTTAATGAAACAGTAATAAAAAATCATTGTCATAAATGTCTGTTTTTGCCATATGGCCCTGCCCCATATTAGACAATGGATGTTCAAGATGGAGCTCCCAGGGAAGAGGAAAAGAGGGAGATCACAAAGAAGCTTCAGGAGTATCGAACTGGAGTATTGAGGGTACTGAACAAGGACATGCAGAGGGAATTTAAATGACACAACCAAAAAAAACAAACCCACTTTATTTCTGAATCATTTTTAAAATTGTTCTTTAAGTTTTTCCTCTTTGTTGACAAATTGCATGAAAGACTACACCCAGCAGTTCTAAGTGTATCCAGCTGTGTGCTGATGTTATGGTGGTACCTGAAAGTCTTGGCATTTTTCACTGATGTGCTGCTGCTTCTTTTCAAGCTCACAGATCTGCCGTCGGGCTTCACTGAGTTCTTTCTGGGCCTCCTTTTCCCTGGTTTCCACCACCCGCACATGTTTATTCAAGACTCTGATGACCTCGTTACGCATCTGCACCTCCTCTGCACACATGAAAAAGAAACAAAGGCCCACCGTATGGCCATTTAACAGAATGACACATGTACGCACCTTTATCAGCAGACTCAGGCTGCAGATGATGTACGAACTACAGAAACAATGTGCTGACACAGAAAAAATTATTACTTATTAACATACTGTATCCTTGTTCTCTTTACAACTCAGCTGGGGTTCCTACTTTTATTATGGCTTCATAACAACCATATCTATACAAATTAATTACACTGTCAGTAACTTTGGTTATTGTGTTTGTCTGTTATCGCCATATAAATAAAACACAAAATAAGAGTGTGTGAAGGTGAGTGTGTCCTTAACTGTGTTGAAGTTTACAATAAAAGAAAAAACAAAAGAAAAGAAAATCACAAAGCTATTTACAATATTATTTTGGTTTATCAAAAACATATTTATATTTCACTTTTGAATCTAAGGAAAGAAAAGCCTCTGGACTTCTACTTCTTCTTCTGGACTAAAAGCAATTGGTAGAGAGTCCCAAATGTTTGATATGTTGAAATATATGATAGGCTAATTCCTGCCTACATCGGTTTGTTAAATTGCACATACAATGTGCTATTGAAGCTGTTGTATCCTGCATAAAGTTGTTGGACATCTGCAAGCTGCGTTGCAACCCAGCTTTCCCCTGTGACCTACAGCTGCATTGAACTGACCACCATATCCTTCGCTCTCCTCACCATCTAAATGGGCACACCTCTGCTCCAAGGTCAGCACCCTCTGGCGGTACTGTTCCCAGACATGATGCTGCTTAAGATGGGAAGCAGCCATGGCATTTAACTCTGTTTCCCGGTCCTTTAACTCAGCCATCAGCAGCTGCAGCTCCCTTCTTTGCCTCTGGATGATGGTGCTGCTCAGGTCAGCTGCAGTAAACTTTTGCCAAACACACACATGACAGAAAACCTTAAATAACAACTGAAAGAATCAGTCAGTTACTGTGTTGGTCAAAGAATATAAAATGTATTAAATTATTTCAATAACTGAGTTTTGGATGCAACAAAAGCATAAACACAAAGTTTAAAGCTTTGCCAGCAGCTTCCTGCTTGATCCAACTAGCAATCCATCTTCTCTCACCTTAGTTTCCTGCATGCAGGGAGCACCGAAGGTATCTGCTAAGATAGGAGGGGTGCCTATGATGCCCTGTTTTGGTCTGCTGTCCATCTTAAAGCTGTTTTGACCAGGTATTTGGTGTCCATCAAGTGAAGCACCTTCATTTTTCTGAAAAGTGTAATATTATACAAAATAAATTACAAACACTCTGCTACAAGACTATTTCAACATGTGAATATTACTCACTGTATTAACTGGAGTGCTATGCCACCGCTCACCTGAAGCATCTGAAACAAAGTAGAAGAGGTTGTTGGGTGGATGACACTACACCTCTTTTAAAAAAAAATCTTTTTGAAAGAAGGATGGTGAAAATGTAGTTGAAAACATCTGTTTACCATGTGACCAGAGGGAACAGGCTGAGGCTTTTCCAAGAGGACTTTCATTTGTGGGCAGTCTTTTCCCTTTCTCCATCACATCAGCTTTTTACTAAAATCTGTTCAATCTCAGTCATCAATCATTGTTGTTATTGTTGTACCGAGCCTTTTCTTGGGCATCTCTTGAGGGCAAGTCGGTAGTTAGCTAGCTTAGTAAGATAGCTAAGATTAATTTACCATATCAACTATCCAAAAGCTTCAAATCGGCTCTAATTTAGTGATATCTGCAAATGTTCCCCAGAAAGCTTACACGTTAGCTCGTAGAAACTTCAACCAACTTTTGAATGTAGTGACGTCAGTGACGGAACTCCTGCAGACCTTTTCAAAATAATGTAATATAACTCCAAAATAAAAGAACAAGAATAGCCAGAATAAGGAACACCTCATTAATCCCATATTTTGGAAATTATTTTTTAAATACTACTACTACTAATAATTATTATCATTATTTTTAGTAGTATTAGTAGTATCAGTAGTAGTAGTAGTGTTAGTAGTAGTGTTAGTACTAGTAGTAGTAGTAGTAGTAGAAGTAATTGTATTAACAACTGATTTTATCTACTGATTTTATCTACTATTCCTTTTTATCTACTGTTTCTTTCTTTCCCATTGTAATTCATGCTTTTTATTTGTTTTTGTTTTTTAATGTCTCTGGAAAAAGCAGTTTGAATCACCTTCCTGTTGAATTGTGCTATATAAATAAACTTGCCTTGCTTTGCCTTGCCTAGGAGTAGAATCAGAATCAGAAAGGGTTTTATTGCCAAGTGTTGAGCAGGTTTACAAGATTAGGAAATTGCTGCGGTACTCAGTGCAAACATACTGTCACATAATCACTTAAATAAACATAAAAATTAAAATTAAAAAGTGCTAAGTAGATAGATAAGAGTAGTAGTAATGTGTTGTATTTATTTTTTCCCCTAAATGGGTTATGCCCCTGAAACTTGATTTTCTCTGCAAGTGCAAAACATCTTGTTCTGGTGTTCGCTTTTGTTTTTGTTTCGAGCTTCCGAAAACTCGTGTGTGTTTTTACTCCAAAGTACAGGGGGGCGCTGAAGGACATAAAATCCACTTCTATAACTAAAACAAGACGCGTTACATGGCGTGCTCCAAGTACGCCAAGTGAAACATATTTCATAAGAATGCTTTTCTAAAAGTCTTACGAGCTTGAATAATGCGATCGCCTTCATTGGAAAGACAACAGTTTTAGAGTATATTGTGCGGGGTACGTAATTTGACATTCATTCTGTCTTTATTCAGCGGAGAGCCTGTCCACTTTAGCCGTGCGTTAGCTCAGTTAGCCGGCTAAGCTAATGCCTAGGTGCTGACGGTGACAGCTGGGCGAATGAATGTTACCTGATGAATGGAGTAAAACTAAACTCGAGATTTTTTTAAGATATCTGGTCGATGCATCGTGTATATGGGATGGGTGTTTGCAGAATAATTACGACGGTTTAACTGTAGACTTTTCTACCAGCACTGTAGCTAACTATTCTATTTAATAGCTCAGCTACTGCAAAGCACCCGCATGTGTTAGCAAGCTAAAGCCTGATCTTTGCCCAGACAATATCAAATCCATACTGTCTTAAACCCCTTTTTTTCTGTGTTCTTTCCACTTCTGTTTTGGAGCTAGGCGCTAAATTACAGTCTGAGACTGGCTGGTGATCAATTTAAATTCAGCCACATCTGTTTGATGATGTTACCTAGCCGTTTCCCTTGTGCTCGATCTGTCGTGAAACTAAGGGAAGAGTGTTGGCAAGGCAGGCTAGCATGATGAAATACTGCCAGGAGCCGTGCTCATCCATGTATTGTTGTCTGATAATAAATCTTAAGAGACTTTAGCCCATCGGTTTATAAGGTGTAATGTAAACTCGAATCATGACTGGTATTTAAACCTTTTAATGTTGCAATGTAGTCTGTGTAAGCGCAATTTTCACAATTTGTAAGTACGGTAAATTCTTTCCTATTCAAATATTTGCTCTCCATTCGGACCCCTACTCCATTCATCTTGGATTTTTGGGGCTGCTAGCAATTTTTATGGAATAAAACCTCTGATATTGACTCTTAACCTTTATTAACACGTATACATAAAATATGTTGAGGTTGAAGCATTTTTTTCTCACGAACTTGTTGGTTAACAAGACTCCACCAAATTGGACAAATTGTGTTCAAACACTTTCAGAAAAGTTACCCAAAGCGTTTTTCCTCCTCCAATAATTCCTGTAGAGAATAAACGGTTTGCATGTTCATGCTTTTGGAAAATTTATACACTAATACATCAGCAATAGGCCAGTATCAGTCAAAAAATATCTGCTAGCTGATATTTCATATATATCTGGAGACACTTTCCTGTTTGTGAGCTCTGCAGTGGATCATACCTCATAAAAAAATAAAATCTGTTTTGTAAATCTTGGTCAAAACATGTTTCAACATGTTGTTGATGTCCATCAGTCACTCCTTGCCACATCTGTTTTTTGTTGGCAGCACTGGGACTTCAAGAATCACTAGGTGACATCACGGTACCTCTGTCCATTACTTATATGGACCAGGGCACTGACTGAACTGTCAATTTAAAGAGAAATAAGTATTTTTCATATATGAACTGACCCAGAAAAAAACTTGTTCAATATTTTTTCGTTGCCTTAATATACTTATCTCATCAAAGTGTCTGATTGTGCGGTGTAAAGGAAAAAAACGTTGCACCCATTTAAAAAAAAAAAAAAAAAGAGGGGAAATTTTCTGTGGTATTTTTTTCATTGTGTTTCTAAAACACAACTCACAAACTACTGGTATTTAACAAAGTTGTGTAAATGTTGTGTGTGCCCTGTGATCATTGCCATTTTTTTCTAGTTAATTTGTGATGGCTACTACTGAGATGGAATCTGGGTCCTCGGAAAGCAGATCAGAGCAAGGGACAGCTGACCCTGATTCAAAGTACCCAATGAAAGTTCTTTATTGTGGAGGTGCAGTATTTAAAACCCACTCACTTCATTTTGAATTATTTTGTGGTGGCCGCTTTTCAAATGTGACATGAATTTGTGATTTTTCTCTCTCTGCAGTGTGCTCTCTGCCTACAGAGGTGAGTTTGACTATCTGTTTGCATATTTAGTTGTGTGACCCATTTTCTATAAATATTCAGTTGGAGGTGTTTTTTCTGCTGCATCATAAATAAGTGCACTGTTGTGTTTGCAGTACTGTGAGTACATGCCTGAGCCAGCTAAATGTAGGCAGTGGCTGGAGAAGAACTTTCCAGATGTGTTTGCCAGGATGACTGTAGGTGAGTGGCGTTTCAGATTTTAGATGGATAATAATGAAGAATGTAACCATTTTTGCAAGTTTTGAATAAACCTGTGCAATTTGTTTGCTAAGCAAGCGTATTTGACAGAAAATGTTATTTTAATTTTTCTATTCTGACTGCACTGTGTTTTGTATATTCTATTTGTCGGTTTGTTACAGCTCTTCATTGAAACGTTGTCATGCTTGCAGTCAGTGAAATGATGGGGAAACTGAAAATAGAAATCAATAAAGGTTTGAATGACGTTTGGCTGCAGATCAGTGGTGTTTAACAGGTTAAGTTTGTCATGATGAATATGACTCAGAGCTCTGAGCTTTGTAAAACTTCAGAGTCCCCTTTGTACTTTAGTTCATCACCCCTTGGACACCTATTAGGGATAGCCTTTGGTTCTCCTTTCTGAAATGATTGGTTTCTGTCATATTTTAGAACTGCTTTCAGAAGAAATTGATTGTGTGTGCATCAGAATTTAGAAACCCAGTGCCTGTTCGAGAGGTTTTCAACTGTTTTCAGTTTTATTGATATATACTAGAGTGTGACAACTCATCATTAAGGACACTGGGGAGGTCATCAAACGTTGTCTTTATTAGAGAAATAATTAAAGTGTACCCATCCTGCTTTTTCTAAGTTTTTATACTCTTATTGATCATGGTCATAGTTTTAAATGTCAGTGTAGGTGCAAGTGATGAGCCAAAGTGTCAGGCTTCAGACTGCTCTAAAAACTCGTGTCTCAGCAGGTTATTCTACTCTTGGATGTGTATGATGTCATAGAGAGGGACTATCTCTAATATGGTCATCTCAGGTACATCAGAAAAAAGTTGTCTTAAAGAGTGCGAGGGAAGGGAGGGGCTAAAATAGCTTTTTTGGGACAGATGATCTGAAGGGCTGCACTAAAACAGCCATGACCATTATTATGATTAGATGAGGTGATAATTGTAGACTTAACATTTTGCCTCCAATAAACGCCACAATTTTTATATTTCAGCTGCAGTTGCTGGGTCCCTTGCAGTCAGTCAGGATTATTTTTTTCTGTAAGAGTAATGCTTTGATTGGAAAAGCTCAGTGCCACAATGAAAAACTGCTGTGTAAGGGAATTAATTTCAGAATCAGAACCTCATAGGCCCTTTGTTCTGAGGAAGCTAAATTATGGTAAATGGGCTGATTCTTATATAGTATTTTTCTACTCTCCTGGAGTACTCAAAGCGCTCTATACAACATGCCATCCTTACTCATTTACACAAGCATTCTATCTATTCTTTGACGTGCTTTCTAACTACCATTCACACTCTGACGGTTGCATCGGAGAGCAGCTTGGGGTTAACACCTTGCCCTTTGCATGCAGACTAGGGGGAGCCACTGATTGAACCACCAACCTTTGGTTTTCCACCTCCTGAGCTACAGTCACCCACAAATTTACTGTTATATAAGTTATAAAGCAAATTGGTACTTGGCCAGCTGTTGTGAATGAACTGATCGCTTATATTGTTCATTTAAGGCATGCTGACATTAAAGTTTTTCTGACGGTGCCATTTAAATTGATAACATTTAGTGTGCAAGTTTCACAACAGTGGGAACAGAAATGGCTTTTTAATTGTTTAAAACAGACTTTCAAGGCCTGAAAGGTTGAAACGATTTGCTGTAAAAATCTGTAATGATGCCAGCCTTTAAAGTAGCATAATAATCCCTTGTAAGCTAAACATGTTGTTGTGGGACTGGGTTTAATGTTGTTCCATTTTCCATTTGTCCCACTGGTCCAGCAGCGAATGTGCCCAAGCAGGAACCGGGCACTGGAGATGCTCCTCCTGCAGGCGAGGAGGAGGAAAAGAAGAAACAGAAGAGAGGTAGGCTGACAAATGTCAGAGGGAAAAGGAATCAGAATCTGCTGGTGTACTACTACTACTACTGTAGTGCATCTAGTTTGCTACATATAAAGTAATGGAATAAGTATGAGACCTTTTTGGGTTATCTGCCTTGTTTAAGACTTCTTTACACTCCGACCTCAGGTTCATTTTAAGACACGGGTCTGAAAAACTCAGGTCTTTTGATTCTATTTAGGTTTTAGGATTGAAATGATTGCTTCATATTGTCTGCTTTTAACGTTTTATCTGTGTTTTAATTGTATGCGACTTATGCATGAGTTTAAATGGGATTCATTTTCATTGACCTTTTAAGGTGGAAGAGGCCAGATCAAACAGAAAAAGAAGACCGTGCCTCAGAAAGTCACAATAGCAAAAATCCCAAGAGCCAAGAAGAAATACGTCACACGGGTGTGTGGCCTGGCGACATTTGGTGAGAGCTCTTGTGCTGTCCTTATCCTCTAGGCTGCCAAAATCTTATTCCCTTTTTGTTTTATTCTCAACATGGATCCTTGGGTTTGACTCTTGCAGACATCGACCTTAAAGAGGCTCAGCGATTCTTTGCCCAGAAATTCTCTTGTGGTGCCTCGGTTACAGCGGAGGATGAAATAATCATTCAGGGAGATTTTACAGACGACATAATTGACGTCATTCAAGAGAAGTGGGCTGAGGTAAGCTGTCCGTCTCTGGGCAAAACCAGAGTGTGCTGAAAAGGCTCATTCTTAACCTACTCTGTCACTGGCGACTTGGAAAAATGTAACAAAGTTCACGTCATGTTGACCATTGTTTTTAGTGACACCCGCTGCCATTAAGTGAACTGCAGTTAGCTTCCTGTTGCTTGCGTGTGCAACGCAGCATGCTTGAGCAAACATTTGCAAGAAGAGGGGGGACATGCATAAGAGTGTTATACATTGTACAGAATGTATGTGAGGGACTGGTCTATATACTCTGTCCCTACAGTAATGTGTGTTTTTTAAATATTAAATAAAAAAAAATAAGTGCCCACACCCCACTCAGTATGTTGCTTTGTAGTGGAGGGATTTTGGTACTTTCGTATTTACAACGTTCACTCAGTTTTATTGAGTCATTTGTTTATGCACATCTTTAGGTGCCATCTAGAGCTGGGCAGTAAAACGATAAATGCCATAATAACCAACTTGTTCTCAACAGCGGTATATGAGAGTGTCAATATAAATTTGATACAACTTATTTAGTCCAACATATTACCACAGGACAGTGTCGTGTGTCTGTGGGCGGTGTGAATAGCAGATTTTAGGAGCTGCTATTAAAAATATCCTCTATAATCTCAAACATGACACACAGTTCAGTCTTTGTGTCTCTCTGTGCATTGTAGGTGGATGATGACAGCATCGATGATCTGGGTGAAGTCAAGAAGTGAAGACCAAATATGCACTTTTGCTGAAAGGATGTGACCCATAACAGCGATGACCTGGCCAAATGTACACATTAAGTCATTTTATACCTATTTTATTTACTGTACATAAAAAGCTGTGGACTCAGCCACACACTTGGCATTTTTTTTTTTTAGTTAATAGCTGCTTTCTCTCGTTTGCCAAAGGTGTGGTATGACATGAATCCTTCCCAAATGTTCTTCACTCAAGCAAAACTGTAGGCTAATAAATTTCAGTCTCCTTCACCCTTAAACTCTTTCCACATTTGATTTTTTTTTCGCCCATGGTTGTGTGTCTGTTATTTTTAAAGCATTAAAAATGAGTTCTTTTTCAGGGCTCCGATATGCTGCTTTATCTTAGTTACTTAAATGGCCGCAGGTTACTTGTTTTTCATGCATCCCACTCAATACTCATGAGTAAACCTATTCCCCTGCATAATAGTTTTATAATGAAGGTGTACTCCCTGGACAGATAACATTTACAGTTGTTTCCATGCTCCTTTGGGTCAATACCACTTCCCCATAGATAACGGCGCGCACAGATGTTCACTGCACATAAAGATTAGCATGTTTGGCTGAGCACTTTCTGCATATGCACAAACATGATTCAGTTTCCAAAGAAATCACCTGGTGGAGCCTTTCTTTACTGACACTATGTTACAGCAGCCGTTTCTGATGGGTCAGAAGATGAATCTCACAGTCGCAGAAATCTGCTGTGCCTTCGAATCTCCCATCCTGGACCAAGTTTTGCCTCCAGTTCTCATCCTGGAGTTCATGTTTGGACTAACGGGGAACTTTGTCGCCCTGTGGATGTTCGTCTTTCACATGGACACATGGAAACCCAACGCTGTGTACCTCACTCACCTGGCAGTTGCAGACTCCATCGTGCTCTTCTGCCTGCCTTTCCGAGCAGATTACTACAGGCGTGGGAAAAACTGGCTCTACGGTGACATCCCGTGTCGCATCTTGCTCTTTCTGCTGGCAGCCAACCGCGCAGCTGGGATCTTTTTCCTCACGGCCGTGGCTGTGGATCGTTACTTCAAGATCGTCCACCCGTTGAATCGGATCAACCAAAAGGGGCTGGGCTATGCCTTCTGTGTCTCGTTTGGCCTCTGGTGCTTGATCTTCCTTGCTACTGGGTACCTTCTTGCTGATGAGCACTTTTTCTACAACAACAACCGTACGCAGTGTGAGAGTTTCAACATCTGCATGGGCTTTAGTCCCCTTTCCACCTGGCATAACACTTTCTATGTCGTCCAGTTTTTCCTGCCCACTGCCATCGTGGCCTTCTGCACCATCAGAATTACATGGCAGCTGAGAATCCGGACTGTGGACAAAAAGGGGAAAATCAAACGGGCCGTTCAGTTCATCCTGGCCGTGGCTCTAATCTTTATCATCTGCTTTTTCCCCAGCACCATATCGCGTATCGCAGTGTGGGTCCTGAAGGTATGGTACGATGAATGCAAATACTTTGAAGAAGTCAACCTGGCATTCTACACGACGGTGTGTTTCACTTACTTCAACAGTGTCCTCAACCCTGTTTTGTATTATTTCTCAAGCCCTGCCTTCAGTGGAACCTTCAACAAGGTCCTTAACAAACTACTGAGAAGAAGCAGCGACAAAGATGAGACAAAGTCATCGGAGAATGACATTTCCACCATAGATGGTAGAAGGCTGTAAAGCCAGCTGCTTGTCACTGTTCTGAAACTGCAGGGAAACTAAGATCCACCTTAATACACGAATGCATGGTAAACTCCTGGCTATTGAAAACATTTCTATTATTCTAGTTGAAATTAAATGTCAAATAGTTTTTGCTGTAATTATGAACAAAATTACTCACTTAATATACATCTTAGCAGTGTAGTGCTTTTATTGCAATAACGCACCTGTTGTGACTTTGGATGTAGTTTGTGAATATAAGCCACTTACTCGTCGTTAGTAGCTTACAATTACATTTTCTCTAGTAGCTGGGCAGGTGAGTAAACGATGACCTTAAAAGCTTGTCGAGGCAGTCTCTCATATAGATGCCATCAGCTCATGTATCCACGATACTTGATAAGGTTAGTTTTAATGCTTTTATTAGGCAGTTATTTCAAGTGTAACCAGTTCTACACTGATCCTTCTGCTGCCAACTGAAATGATATTTATTGAGTGAATTCGTTGTACAGCCACAGGGAAGTTTAGCTTACGTTAGTGCTAATATTAAATTATCAGGGCAAAACCAACATGAAAAGGGAGGTTTTTGAGATGGTCTGGTACAGTATGCAGATGATTTCAGCTAGTTTGAATAAAGCACTGTGTATGTGAATGCCTTTGCAAGTGTGTTTCTGCTTGTATAACATTTCAGTCTGTGTACCCTGTCAAGTTTTGTTTTCAATAAAGCAAACATTAAGATTACTCCTAAACATTTAAAAAGTTTTTTTGTTCCAGCTTTTCAGTGTCTGAATGGAACTAAGCACATTTTGTGCACTTTTACTTTTGAATGTTTTCTTCTTACTAGAGCATGATGTACTTCCACTAAGGTCGGGGATTTATTTATTTTAATTATTCTTTCCCATAGTTAGGTTGGTGGACAAATTAGGATTTGATTAGGTATCTAGTTATTTCGATATTTTATGTCTCTTTGGTGTTCAGGAACTGAAATAATGATTCTTGCTTTTTCTCAGTTTCTACAAAAGCAATCGATTGAAAACGAATCCAATGAGCTATTCTTTTTCAGCTCTACGCAAAGTGCAGGAAACAAAGCTATGATTCAGAGACCTACAGCAGCAAAATGAAGCTCTCGCATAATGCGTCAGTGACAGTAGCGTACATCTACAAAAGTACATTTTTACGTCAGGACGTGCCTTTATTTTTACTGTGAGGTGTCAAGAAATGTATTTCTTTTCCCAATTAAAATAATTGCATTTCAATAACTGCTGATCTCTTTTTATTATTTTTTTATTATTATTATTATTTATTTATTTTTTAGTTTATGTAGATTCAAGTAATTTCCATTGGGAGTTTTCCTGTTCACCTTCGGTTTTTGTTTTATTACTCCTTGATATGTGATTTTTGTAAGGGGCTAGATTGAAGTTCAGAATATCATTAAAAAACGGCACTTTGACAGTAATGTCAAGCCCATATTAACAACAACGCAACAATGTCTCTTCCTGCTTTGGGTTGTGAAAAAGTTAATAAAATGGATACAAATATTTTCCTGATATTTGAAATGTTATATTACTTCACTAAATATTGTTAATATTTAATTTACATTTCGTATTTTCCAAAAATATAGTTTTATTTTACGCTAAAAATTTTATTTTAAGTTAATTTCCAGAACGAGCTTAATTTTTGGCAACGGCAGTAACCTTGGATCCCAAAATTTAGAACTGGGCTTCACAGATCACGAGCTTATGTTGGGGCTGTGAAGGCAGCATCGTTTCCAAGAGTGACGTCAGATTGTGTGAGTCGGGGCTGGGCTGGGCTGGGAAACAGTAGCTGTTGGAAAAAACATGTAACGGTGCAAGGTACGCTGCACCTTCTCACGACAGTCCTTACTGAGACCCAGTTCACCTAACGAGACAAAGTAAGCTCCCAAAGCATTTTTTTCCCCACTGCTGTCTGTGTTTGGTCTGCTTTAATATCACCTCAGTAGGGTGTGAGTTGTCTTATATTAAGAGAGTTTGTGCGTTATTGCTATTTTGAAGCTAGCTAGCTTTGGCATACCAGCAACCACCGTGGCTCTAGCTAACAGGACGCAAAGTATGATAAAAACAAGTGTCTGTAACCTCACGTAAATCACTGAATCTACTGCTGAATGCCAGTCAGTCAGCCGGTGTTGGTTAAATGTGTAGGATGCTTAGTGGGAAAGTGTCGCGGGTAAAAATCTAAGTTATCTCACTGGCTCCATAGAAACAGAGAGCCCAGCCCACACAAACAACACACATCAGTCTTGTGTCTGTCATGTACACTAACGATTTCTGCATTTATTAATTAATTTATGTTAATGCAAAACTGGAGATAATCGAGTGGTCGTTAGTGAACTGGCAGCAGAGAATGCAGGCTGATGTGTGACAGCTGTGGGTGTGCTTGTTGTTTTGGTCTGGCAACACCTGCTGGGCGGGGGAGGACCTCTGAGGAAATTTTACCTGCATAGGATTTCTCTTCAGTGTTGTGAGAAGCGATTTAGGGGACCCATGAGCAGGTACATCACTGTGCTGGTTGCTATGAAGACAAGGCTGCGTAAAGTCTTTGGTGGCCCAGGAGGAAAACTGGTGCCCCTGAGTCCCATTACACTTAAGTTAGAGTCTAACCATCTGGTTTTGGGGCTAATTTAACGACACTTGCCTCCATTATGTAGCTATTTTCCGAGTTCTTAAAGATTTCTTATCAGTTATATTTCTCCACGTTGATATGACCATTGTGACGTTGTCATTTCCTATAAAATGATGATATTCTCCAGCATCTTACAAAGAGTAAAGTAGATGTGTTTTTCATGAAACACTTTGAAGTTCATTCTTGTTAATCGTGCAGCACAGCATAATATTTTTTTTTTTTTTTTAAATAACACAAACATCATCTTTGGAAGTTTTTAAAATGCTGGATCAAATGAACACATAATCAAAAACCTATCTGGATTTTTCAGCGAACATTAATCATAAAGACTTTTCACCTGTAATATCATATAAATACAGATAGTGCTTGTATTTGACTGTAAAGTTTAGGAAAGATCTCCCACTGGCCTCTGTTTTCTGCCTGTTTTGTAACTGTTCTGCACCTAATTTAATTATAATTATTTAAAGGTTTCTTCTTTGTTAATCCTTAGCTTTAAGGAGAGGCATTTGAACACCGTGAAAGACTTCCTGTTTTACAATTGGCTGTACCTTTTTGGATTCATCACTCTATTAGATCTGTTACCATTGATTTTTCAGTCGAGTGTAATTTTTTTATACTATATCCTTTTCTCAACAGGCATATTTTTTAAGAACACTGCACAGCTATAGGAATAACCTTGTTTTAAAAAAATACTATTTTATGTCTGTCAAACTGTGTTATCTTTGCCATTTTCCATTAATTTAGCTAAAAAAAATGTGAAAAAATGATGTGTTTTTGCAACTGGGTGCTAGTAACAAAGTGGCAGGAGATACAATGTAAAAAAAGCTCTTTAACAACCTATGTTCATCTGTTGACTTAGGTGACTTTTACATACTTGAACGATTCAGTAGATGTGTTAAGTAGCTGATAGAACCAAAAAAAACAACACTCCTCTGAAAATGGTCATGTACAAGGGCGGGACTAGAAATGAGTGAAAAAGCAGCCAATGTCACTGAAAGACCTGCAGAAACCTAGACAACTGTTGCCCAAGAGCACTTCAGAAATTACAACAAATTCTGGCTCCTTGGAAGCACAATGTAGTTTATGTTCCATGTCAAATGCTACTTTTGTTATTCAGTGACTGGCGTCTAAGCTAATACAACTCATCTCGCAAGATTTTGTGAACAGTTTGTTGAAACCTTCTACAAAAACTCCAAAACTCAACATTTTCTGTGAAAAGATTGAGTTTTGGTTAGTAAAAGGTGAAAATCTGTCTTTTCAGGTTGCACTATTATAGGATGTGGAGACACACATCTGATAGGTTTACCATGCAACACACAATGCACACGGGAAACATTTAATTTGAAATAATAAAATATAACACTATATACAATATACTAAAATAGAATACAAATACAAGTGCTATATACAACTGAGAAAAGTATTGCACATATAACAGATTTATAGCACATGTGGGCTTCAGTGTATGATGAGCTGCAGTCTTTGTTGTGGAGTCTGACAGCAGTGGGGAGGAAAGACCTGCGAAATCTCTCCGTCCCACATCGTGGGTGCCTCAGCCTGCCACTGAAGGAGCTGCTCAGGGTTGTCAGAGTCTCCTGCATGGGGTGGGAGATGTTGTCCAACAGGGATGACAGCTTAGCCACCGTTCTCCTGTCACTCACCACCTCCGCTGGGTCCAGGGGGTATCCTTGAATAGAGCTGGCCCTTCGGATCAGCCCGTTCAGTCTCTTTCTGTCCCCGGCAGAGATGCTGCCTCCCCAGCAGACCACACCATAAAAGATGGCAGAGGCCACCACAGAGTCATAGAAGGTCTTCAGGAGTGGGCCCTTCACTCCAAAAGACCTGAGTCTCCGCAGTAGGTACAGCCTGCTCTGTCCTTTCCTGTAGAGGGCGTCTGAATTATGAGTCCAGCGTTTCTGCAACAGTAAAGTAACGATTAAAAGTACTTGCAGGATGTAATGTTCCCTGGATGAGATTCCAAAGAACAATATGTGACACAAAATGCAAAAGATGAAGGTTTTGTTAAATTGGCAGCTTTATTTGATATATTCTGATTGGAATTTATTGAGTAGATGTCAATTCAGTAACTGATCAAACGTACTGAATAATTAGCAGATGTCATGAGGAGATGAGGCCACATGCTATATGTAGGTATGTTATACAGTCAGAAGAAAGACTTGTAGAAACAGCTGCAAGTAACAAAGGAGGGGTGGGGGGGGGGGGGGGGGTGGGGTTG
>VUQR01004508.1:13093-42871 GCA_015108515.1 Hemichromis elongatus
GGAGGGTGTCTAATTTTTCTTTCTCCTTTGAAATCCCCATTTCCTTGTTATGTCTTTTCCAGTCCATCCTACCAAAATTTCTCCAGACTTTTAGTTATCTGGGAAATGCCTCCATTATTCATAATGCTATTTATCTTGGAGTAATTGCTTGTAGTTCCCCAAGTCCCCCCAAAAAAAGTCAATAAAAGCATACAATACAGTAACTGCCTGTGGAAAAACAAAAGGCAAAAAGTGCAACATTAAGGAACATTTATGCATGTGTTCCTGTGAGATAATACCTGAGAAGCTGCATGAATATTTCAGTTTAAGCGTGAGGTTACCCAAATCAGGTAACTGCCTATTACATGTCATCTTGCAGAGTGGGTTGTTTTCCTTTACTGTACGGAAATAACAGTGACCCTAATGGCCACAGCTCGCCTGACGGTTTATGAATTACAGTATCTATGGAGAGCATAAAGTCTTATTCATTTGAGAAATGAAAGAATCCAAGCATATCTGGAGCTACACAGAGCATGTTTCACGTTAAACAGAAGAAAATAAAAAAATAAAATAAAAACTGCCATATTCAAATAGGTTTGTCTGTATACAAGTGAATGCTTATGCAAGTCTGTGTGATCTTTGACTGACTGTGTCAAATCAGCTATACAGTACACAGAATTTTCTGTTTAAAGTGCTGAACTCGTTCTGATCAACCAGCCAAACACATCTAATATCTATCCTGACTTGACCGCACAACACAATGAAGACACAACTCTGCGTGTTCAGGAGAAAATAATAATCGTGGTGGAATCTGTAAGTGTGTTTGATAAATTATCAGCTTCACTGCTACAACAATTACTTTCTGACAGTTTTGGCAGAATCAATAATTTACAAAGGAAACTATAGCTGCATGAAGTCTCACTTTTCTCCTCTGGACTGTTAATTGGTTTTAAGTGTTTGGTGCACTGACAAATCAAATGTACTATTAATGTAAACAAATGAGGTGACTGAAAGGCAAATGATAGCTTGCTTCACACATCATTAGCACTGATAGAGACAGGTTTTGTCAAAATTAAGAAGACAAACACGTCGTTATAGATTTGTTTTTCACTGGCTTCCCCCTGTGTTGTGAAGCTTTTAATAAAGAGTGATGCGAGTTTGTTTTCTTTAGCCATCATGTCTGCAGCTTTACATCTAAAGAGGCTATTAGTGTGTAATGGATGTGTATCTAAGAAGACATATGTCATATAGTTCTTAAAGTTATGGCCACTTTATTAGGTATTCCTGTTCAACTGCTCGTTAATGGACTGGCAGCTCTTTGGGTTAAAATACTTTGTTGATGCCAGAGGTCAGAAGAAAATGTCCAGACTGCTTCAAATGTCAAGAGTAACTCAAATGACCACTCATTACAACCAAGGTTAACGAAGCATCTCTGAACAAACAGCACACGAAATCTCGAAGCAGCACCGGGTGCCGCTCCTGTCAGCTGACAACAGACAATCGAGGCTACAATCACAGGGGCTTACCAAAATTAGACAAAGACTGGAAAAATGTTACCTGATCTGATGAGTCTCGATTTCTGCCACATACGGAGTGTAGGGTTAAAATTTGGGTCAAAGTACATAAAAGCATGGCTCCATACTGCCTTGTATCAATGATGCAGACAGGTTATGGCACAAATATCGTAGCAACTAATAGCCACAGCTCAGCTGAGTCAGTCTTTCCCTCATTCTGTGACCTCTGAAAACGCTTCCCTGATGGCTTTACAGACTCAGTCACTAATTCAATGTCATATTAAATAAACCATGATGTTCATTTGGTAAATTATGGTCATTATTAGAGTCGAGAAGGAAGATCATCCAGAATATCTTGATTGGCTAATGAGGTGTGGTGCCTTGGTTTCCCACACCTCGCTTTCAAAACTTTGAAAACATTAAGGTCAGTTTTCATAATGGGGCCAATCAATAGGTGATGTCATATCGGCCCTTTTCCCCCTACAGTCTATGCAAACAGTCAAACTGAACAAGGCGCTCACTTGTAGTGAAAATAAATATAATCTGTTTCTCAGGTTTTGTTCATCCTTACAATATTTGACTCTCTGACTTTATTCTACGTGTCACAAACACGTTGGATTTACTGATATAAAATGACTGCATTAAACAAACTTTATGTGAGGCAGGTTTCAGATAACATCAGTGCAGCCCTTTGAACTGAACTCTCAGTCGAGCTCTGCTGGCACTGCTGGCACTCTTTCCCCAGCAGCGCCTGTGTAATGGGACACTGCTGAATGATGCTGAGAGGAGCACCAGAGCAGTCATGGCCTGTTTCACCTGACTCGCTCCTTGTTGTCGTCTGTATAGTCGCCCGTTGTTAGCTTGTCTTCTCCAGGCTAATTTATGACACTATCAATTGATCGGCTGCTGGCTACTGGATGTCCTCATGCCTAAGATAATTACTAAAACCAATTACTTGGGGATAATAACTTTGCGAGTGTTCCTTATTCTTGATGTATAATACATAGCAGAGGTGGCTGGGGCACACAGGAACAACATCCTGCTCTTGTCTGTTGCTGCTGCTGCTCCCATCCACAACTGATACCCAAGCATGTTAATGCACTTAGGAAAGAGTAAGTACTGACTTTTGGCTTTTTATATTAGATGATCCAGTTTCTTGACTTACCTAAACATGTTTGCGACTTTTACTGCCTTCCTCAGCTTAGCAAAAATAAACATGTCCATGCTGCTTCATTTGGATTTCTTATTTGCAAACTTTGGGAGTGGCTCAGCGGCAGCCCAGTGCAGGCTGTGTGGATACCGTGTGTGTGTGTGTGTATGCGTGCATATGTCAGGGTCTAACCTATGCTTTATCCATACATCAATGTGTCTCTGATCGCTTTGTGCCTTTTCACTGCCAGCCATCAAAGGTCAGTAAAGCTGAATATGAAATTGTTCACTTGTAATAATTTGACAACATTTGAATCTGTAAAGATTGCAAAGTGAAACTTATGTTTACTATATGAAGACGTTCTGCTGCCACAGCTGTCGATGGTGAACTCATTGCAAGATTTGACGCGCCTCATTGTTTGTAATCCAAAAAAAACCTTTTTATGTTATTTCTCAAAAATTCTATGGTGATGCTTTCAAGTTTCATCTATTCACATGGGCTTATTTGCCTTGATATTTGAGGATCTTTATCTGTGTCTTTCCAGTCGTAGCCACTTGCTTCCCTGAACTCATTTACCGAGCTCGTGCTGTTTTAGTGGGAGCACTGTGTTTTTGGACTTTGATTAGCCCAGTGAGGCAGATTATCTCAGCTTGTAGACGAGCAAACTTCATGTGCCAAGGTTAAGCTGAAACATTAACCTATTCATCAGGGTTACAGAGTAGCCTCAAGTGGCCAGACCTCTTGATGAGACACCACTCAGATCAAAGAGTGCCTTCATTTGACTTGAAAAAATCAAATTTATATTTAATTTTCACAAACAAAAACACAAAACAACCAAAAAAACTGTATTATTTCTATCAAATAACAGCAAAGCAGTAAATACATGCTCAGTTACGCATCTGCATTTTATTACTTGTGCACGCAGACAATGGTTAATGCCACAGCCTTTAACAACAAATGAAAAGTGACAGGCAGTCAGTACTCTGGGGAACACAAGCTTAGACAACCACATGCATACAGTCACAAACTCACGCACACTGCCTCCTCTAAAGGGTTACTTCCTTGCAGCTTGTGATCCTGTTGGAGGTGTCCACTGTGAGTCCTTAGGTTTCGCCCTCCCCTCTCATGTGTCACATCATGTTGACACACACAGGCAGTGATGTATTATTGAGGATGTCTGTGGATTACTTGGGCAATGTACATTACAAGTGCAATTACCTACACAAGGATACATGTATAGGAGTCTAATTGCTCTGCATGGGCAATAGCTGATGATATCTCTGCAAAATACTGTGCCTGTCTGCAAGTTTTATCTTACTGTGTGCAGGAATCTGTACAATTTTAATCATCATAACCAGTTCAGATAAAACAACTGCTGGACCTGATTATAAGATGGCACCCTGGGTGGCAGTCTTCTCTCACCGCAAAATGAAAATAAAAGAAAGAAGGCATTTTGCATCACAGTGCACTTCCACTCTAACTAGTTTTCGTTTGTGCATGAATGGGCGTCTATATGGGGAAAGGCTCATGCTGCAACACTGGCTAATTCCTGCTAATCCCACCGTATCTCCAACCTCTTAGAGCTAGTTTCCAATGGCAGCCCTGCAGCAGGGGAATTGCTAGTGAGATTACCTTTCGTTAGCTCCTCCTCTGTTTGTGGTACTCACTGCCGGGACAGGTTGGCTTGCCTCTGCTAACCTTTTGCACAGAAATGGATTAATTGTTTTGTTTTTTCCCCCAAAATGTGCTGCATTGTATTCGGAGAATAATGTAAGTTGAATTTAGAGAGTTGTGCTTTTGTCTTTGCTTTAGTTTTGTGGAGTTTTGGGAACAAATCTGTGATGACAGACACCTTTGAAGGATACATGAAAGAGTTGCTTAGTTGCTTTTTTGGTTTTGGCTGTATTTGCATTTCATGTAATTATCTGATTGAGAGCAGAGCTTTCTACCGTATATTTCCATGCAAACACAATATATGGTTTTACTTACGAATAGCTGTTTGCTTTATGTATGTATATACATATATATATATATATATATATATATTATATATATATATATATATATATATATATATATATATATACATATTACCATGCTATTTTGTGTATTGATGAATATCTTGATTAATTTGGTGTCAAATAATGTCAGCCTTAGAAATTAGAAAGTGTCTGATTGGCCCTGAAAGCAGGAAACACACCCCTCTGGGTGTTTACAGAAAAGCTGTGACTTCAAGCTAAGACATCCTATTTATCTGTAACAGGATACTGAAGGGTCTAAATGAAGGTGAGCACAGCTGTTGCCTTTATTTTTATGCATTGTTATGTTTTAAAGCTTCAATCTGCTGAAAATCAAAGCTATTTCCTCTGGATTTAATATTTACTCCAGCTATAGATGGGTGTTAAATCCCCTTAAAGACCCAATTTAACCCCCCCTCTATATTGCATCTCCGGATTATCCTCAAGTTAAACACTTCCAGTTTAATTCCCAAACAAACCAGCATGAACTTTGAACACTCATCTGATTAAGCTTCAGGTGTTGAATTTAGAATCTAAAGAAAGGTTGAAAACATCTACTGTACATTATGTACTTGCACAATAGCTTTAAATGCCCTTCAGCTGAGCTCTTTACTAATGTGTTTACTCAGTTCAGACATGGATTAATAACAGTATAGCTGCACTAACTAGTGTACAATATAGGTCACACACAGTACAATGTTCTGCCCCCCACTTACCACCTGCTCCTTCTCTATCACTGACCTACGTGTACATGTGTTTTTTCCCATTTTGCAGGAGATATCTCCTAAAGATGTTTCCACAATCAGGAAAATCGATTGTCTTTGACAACTTTCCAGATCCAACTGACACCTGGGAAATCATCGAGACAATTGGTAAAGGGACCTATGGAAAAGTCTATAAAGTGCTTAATAAAACAGATGGAAGTAAAGCAGCTGTGAAGATACTGGATCCGATCCACGTAAGTTGAGTTTGTTACATAGTAAGTACATTATGAAAGAGTTTTAACACTTCTTCAATAATTCTTATGACTGAAACAAAGAAAATAATGGATACAATTCTGTATTGTAATACGTTTTTGTAATTTGTAAGTACTGTATCATATCTCTTAATCTTTTAATTCAGGCGTTTTCAGTGATTGCCATGGGGGATAAAATCCAGCACTTAGAACAGGTCATTCTATAGAGTCCGCTGAATTTCAATGTGGCACTGTAACAGGATGCCAACATCTGTAAGTCATATTAGGACAGAGTGGAAGAATGTAGAATCCACAGTGAATCAGCCACAAAATGTCAGACCAGGAATATGTCTGTGAAGGTTCTCAGTCATCCAGGTCATCGTAGTCTAAGGAGCTGTAAGGAAAAGGCGTCTGGACTTCTTTAGGTTGCTTGAAGACGTTTCACCTCTCATCCGAGAAGCTTCTTCAGTTCTGAACTGAAGAAGCTTCTCGGATGAGAGGTGAAACGTCTTCTTCAGTTCTGAACTGAAGAAGCTTCTCGGATGAGAGGTGAAACGTCTTCAAGCAACCTAAAGAAGTCCAGACGCCTTTTCCTTACAGCTCCTTAGTCAGACCAGGAAGTTATAGAGAGATTCTTGAGTGCTAAGTGCACAGTATTTAAAAATTTCCAACACTTGAAGACTCACTAACCAGTAACAGTTGAACCAGCAACAGGGTCATAACAGTCAAAGCTCATTAATGCAGCTGGGGAGCAAAGGCTGACCCTTGGGTCTGATCCAAAAGATGAGCAGATACGAGTAGCCCAAATTGCCAAAAAATGTAATGCTAGTTGTGATAGAAAGGTGTCAGAATACACGATGTATTATATTTTGTTGCGTATGAGGCTATAGACCAATCACTGTGCCCATGCTTAGGCTTGTTTGCCACCAAAAGCACCAACAATATGCCAAAAGGGCCAATCGAGCATCTGTGGATTGTGCGGGACAAACAAGTGTGAGGCCCCAACTACAGCAAAAGGGTGACCAACACAATTTTAAGCAGGACATAATGTCATCTTAATGCCTGATTGGTATATACATGTATACATATTGTTTTGCTGTTAGTGATGGCACAAGACGTACACGTTAATGACTTGTGACTTGATGCTTGCTTAATTTATAGCCTCTAACATGAAACAATGGCAGTGTTTTTAGTTTTCTACAACTTTAGTTTAGTCTTAGTTGATTGTTAGTATAGTTTCCACTGTTGAATGACACCTTAAATGTGATTTAATTTTATATGTTTCATTGTTTTTACCTGTTTATTGAGATTTATATCTGGAATTAGGAGTAGACATGATCTTCCGAGGTTAAAAGTCAGGATTTTTCATTACACTCCATCTGAAGCCTATTCATAGGCTATGTATACCACCAATGGGTGGGTAAAAAACTTATTGAGAAGTAAAGAGTAAAGGCTGCACATTCATACAAAGAAAGAAAAACCTTTATGATGTAAAAAACTTCTGGCTTTGCAAGTATATTCACAAAAAATCAAATCGTCAGTGTTGTCTGACTCATTAGCTCTGCCCTCGGTAAGACAAACAGCACTCAGCTCTGCTTTGTTCTCAGCCTGTGAAGAGAATAAAGCTAAGCAGGTTGGAAAAACCTCAAGGGAGATTCTTGTAACTATTCTTCACATCTACAACCATCAGCAAATTATCTCAGCAAATTGCCTCTGATGATATCAGTTTAGCACTCTGATCATTTTGGACTTGCTTTGCTAGTGGGGTGCTTTAGCAGAGAGCCAAAACACAAATTTGGAATTACAGCAGAAGTGTGTGAAGAAAAAGGAAAAAAAAAAAAAGAGAAGAAGACTTTGTCATGCTGCAGGGAAACACGATATTAGAACACGACACCATGGGACTGATGTGCCCTATAGAGTCGACATTTTTTAATAATAACTAGATTCACCATTTACAGAATATTACTTAGAAAGATGTGTTACATTTCGGAGCATTACCATATTTGAGTAGTCTGTTTGTTACTGAGCTATTGTGTTATCTGTTTTGAGCCTATGTTAAATTGAAGGGTTTATTTAGAGGCATTTAATGAGCAGCAGTTTTCATCTATTAAACACACTCTTCAAGTCTCATTAATTTTGGGGGTGAATTTGTTTCTCATTATTAAGAAACACAAAGTGCATCATTACCATAATCTTAATCACTGCACTAATTTTGTTCACATATAGAAGATGCAGTACGATTTTATTAAATACTGTATGCTATATTTGGTTTGAAGCTTTATCATTTTTTATGTTTTATTATGAAAAGCAATTTGTGGTCCAGTACTTTTCTGCACTTTTGCCTTACTACTTAAATTTATAGAGCAGGAATGTCAAAATAATTTTATATTGTGGGCCACATATAGCCGCTTTGATCTTAAGTGGCCAGGAACTGTGAAAATCACATTTCTGTCAGTGTAAAAGAAGCTTAACTGCACATTTAATCCCTAAGATATCTTCATATAACAAAGATGCAATTTCAACAAAGTTTCTAGTAGCTTGTTGCCCTGTCTTTGTTGTAATTATAAAACAGCAGAGGTTTGCTAATTCCCAACTATTTTGTTTTGGTTTTTTTACTGAAATAAAAAACAACTTTTCTTTGATAACTTAATTACGTTGGTGTAGCATGAATGTAGTAAGTCTAAAATTTATGCTTCCTTCACATTTTCCAAAACTAGCCATTGGGCCAGATTATAGTCTTTGCTATGCCCATTTCGGCCCCCAGACCTTATGTTTGAAATCAAAACTCTGGTTTTATGACCATTTTTCCCAAGATGTCAGATTTCCGATGCCACCAACTACAATAGGATTCTGCTCATTACTATTTATTGTAGTCCTGCTACTATTTCTGTTTATCACTTGTGATATAGTACTATATTTGTACAAGATTAAATGTACACCATCACGATTTGCATTATATGCTAAATGTTCTTTAGGCTTTAATAATGGTGCAAAATACAGAAGAAGAGTATACCATGGCTGCTGTAGTTAACATGTCCTTTCGCCCACAATAAATTGCAGAATAAATGATTGAGACTTTACATAGTGTCCGAAGGTCAGTCGCTCTGTTTTTCTTTGATCAAATCAGGCAACCGATGACGTTTTTGATATTAAGGTTGCAAAACAGCTAAATGGGGAGTTGCAGATGCACGTCTTAGAAATAACAGGGCAAAGAAATGAACAATTCTAAAGTCTGGTTTATGGACAATACATTGGCAGTGTAATTGTGATATCGCCACAACTCTGTCACTGTTCTCTTGAATGAAGATTGTCGAGAGTATCCTCCTCATCAGTGCAGGAGTAGAAAAAGTTGACACAGAAAGCAAATAAATCCCATTTTCGTCCACAAAGTCTAGAAGGTAAATAAATGGGGGGAAAATCTAAACAATAATAACAAAGTATCCATTCAGCTTTAAATGGTTATTTTCTTAGAGTTAAACTAAGAGGACTGCTTAGCATAAACACTGTAACAAGCGATAAATAGCTTTGTAAATGTAACAACTTATCACTTTATGTAACAATTTCATACAAATACACTAGTTATTAGTAAACATTACTGTTACTGAGCCACTTACATGTCCCCTGATATTTGAAATAGTTTAGGTACTACATTTTGTAAATTTAAAATTCAGTTTTTGCTTTTTAAATTTGAGATATTTTCTTATATTTTTTGTTAAATTATTTTCAATGTATTGTTTTGGTTATTTATAAAAATTCCATTTTACCTCTGTAAAGTAAGATTGTATTTTATTTTACTAAGCTAAAAATGATTCAAGCTATTAATTCGGTGTGTTTGGTCTCATTTTTAGCTCTTGTAACAAAGTCATTCACCAACATTGGGATTTTTTTTTTAAAAAAAGTAATAGCTTACTTTTTATCTTATGTGGAGCAACCCTCTCCGGCTCTTAATTTCAACTTCTACCAGTATGAAAATGGAATTAATTTTATTTAACTCATGTCCAGACAGCAGTCCAGGTAGTAATTAGTATTACCATTATTACTCTGTTATTTGGTATAAAACATTCTAAGATAAAACATGGCTGGTAAAAAAAAAGAAAAAAAAGAATAAAGATTGTAGGTGTTAAAATGTGTGTGTTGTATGCACTCAGCTGATCTTTGCTCTTGTGTTTCAGGATATTGATGAGGAAATTGAAGCTGAGTACAACATCCTCAAAGCTCTTTCTGACCATGCCAATGTGGTCAAGTTTTATGGGATGTATTACAAGAAGGACATCAAATGTGGGGATCAGCTGTGGCTCGTACTAGAGGTAAGAGCACAGTGGCAGACTTGACTTGGGCCTCAGCGAGCATATACTATAGGTGCAAAAGTCTTATTATACTACAAACAGGAAGTCTTGCCAAGTATGTTTAAGGGATTATGTAACAGTTTTAGCCACAATGGGCAGTCTAGGATTTTACTTATAGGCCACCTGGGGGATTTGGTTGCAGGCCAGTTAGTACCAGGAGGGCGGGGGTTAGATCGCATGTTGTGAGCGCCCTGCTGAGAGCAGCACAGCAGGGATTTCTGTTAACAGGAGCTGTCTTCATGAATTAGTTTATACACCCTCTGTATAAAGTTGGAGCACGGTTTGAAATGTTCCTTGTTGTAGTTGATTTCTGTTGTAGAACTGAAGATAAAACACACTGAAATTGCCTTTTTTGAATTTGACTTTGCTTGTTTGCACCTGCTGATGTACCAGAGAAGCCACATGCAGCTGTGATATTTCTCGTGAAGGTTCAAGGGGACCTTGCTCATACTGCTGCTGCTTTCAGTACACTTCAAAAAGCCTTCCTGTCAGCTCCCCCCGTTCTCCATCTTTCTTTCTTTTTTCTCATTTTCTGCTGTAGCCCTTTAGAAATGTCAAGCTCCAGACAAACATGTAATGGAGGTCAACCTCAGAAGAGAGAAAGTGTTTGTGGGGTCGAACACTGTGTCAGATATTGGTTTTCTTTGCCTTTTGGCGGTCGGGCCATGTAATTTGTGTTCCTGCTTTGATAGAGAGCAGTACAAACCTGGAGATGTCTGGAAAACACTGTCAGCAAACTCGAGGAGGTTTGATAAGAAATGAAACAGGCATCGTCCTGGGTGGTTGATATTGTGTTTCTTTTTGTGTGTTTGTGTGTGTGGTGTTTCTGTCAAATGGAGTATAATGTGATGCGTCTCAAGGGATGGAAATGTTGGTCTGCAGGTTAATTAATCACTTTTTATTTGAAATATCCCTTAAATACACATGCACAAGCCCTGGAGAGCATTTCTTGCTGCTGTTGGTAAACCATTGTTTTCTGCATGACTTTGACAAGTCATGTTTTTTAGCAAGAAAGATTGCTGTAAATTGTGGTTTATATATGAATTATTATCATTGTAGAAGTCTCTCAACTTTTGTAGCTGCCAATAATTAGGTCAAAATGTCTATTTGTTCAACAGCTCATGACCACATCAATGAAAAACTGAATTAAGTTCCCATTAGTTTAGTTTATAGAAAAACTATTGGAAAAGATATCGATCCCTTTTAAAGCAAATGGAGTTGCCCTAAACAAGTCTAAGCCTGTCTGTGATTTTATAACTCCAATGAACCTAATAAGATCCTAATAAGAGGTTTTCAGAAACATTGTTTCAACAGTTTTATTGGTCTTTTATTTTGAAAATTGACAGGATTGCTATTTCTACATCTGACTTCCTGTCCTCCTTATCTGTTCTGTGCAGCTTGGTGGGGTTTGCTTGAAAATAGACCATTTTAAGTGAAGAGTCCCTTCTGGGACACTTTTGAAATGTGCCATAGTTGTCAAACTGGCAGCACTGCTTGAATGGGTGGGATCATCCCCGAACAGAGACCTGCCCAGATTCAGGGGTCACTACTTCATGAGTCAAATTAATTAGGTTAGAGATATCAATGTGAGCAAGTGAACAGGAAGAAATTCCCAAGTGGAACTGACACCACAATGCAGTGAAAAACAGGTGTTTTTTTACTTTTTGAAGGCTCCAATTCTGTTGGACTTTGTGATTCAACATACACAATTGTCTTCCAGCGTAGCGAAAGTTTCACAATCACTGTCTCATAATACCATTGCAGGCAATATGCAGTATCATGATATTGCATATTGTGAGTAGTGATGTACCTATTTGACATTTGGATTGGATACTAGACTGGATATTGATGACAACAGTCCAATAGATTCACTTCAGTAATCAGTATTCATTAGACCGTGTATTAGCAGCAGCTCAGGATTTGATTTCAACAGCAATGGTTAAGTTAGCTGAGATGACTGAAAAGCTATATTGACGTCACTCTCAGACTTAACTATGACAAGAATATGTTGTCATCAACTCCATTAATATTATTATTATAAGTGTTTTTGTGTGAGGAGGAGTAAAAGAAGTGCTATCAGACTGAGAGAAGGACAAAATAGGCCAGCTAAGATCTAAATAACAGAGGTATGCAGTAGGCTGTGACTTTTCAATCTCTTTTTCATGCTTATAATTTCATACTGATGTTGGATAACTGAGTGGCTCCATGGTTCTGCTATCTTAAACATTTGCCTTGCAAACAAAAGGTCCCCGGGTCATTTATGTGAAAAGAGCTTGTAAAATATTAAGATCTAAATGTGCTGAAATGGTTAATGTTAGTACTTAACTTGAAAGAAACCCCCGTACAAGCTTGTGGATTGGATAAATGAATCTCTTAGTACCACTGTTTACCCGACAAAAAATGATGCTAACCTTTAACCAGACGCCCCATTTCCCCAGGACATCTACACCCAATTTCCCTTCCAAAACATCTAAACTCAGTCTCAGTCTTAGGCCTAAAAAGAGCAAATACAAAAGATAAATGAAGACAGATGGGATTTCCATTTAAGTTACTCATCCTGTTCTTCAATTACGCAGCATTTTTTTTCCCCACTGTTTGTAGATTATTGTTGCACGCTGAACCTTTTTCCATTGTTACATGCAGCAGTGCTAGAACAGAGTGTCCATATTTCTGTAATCCAAGCTCAATGGGCTTTACATCAACAGCAGCAGTGTTATGCTAATCCAGTAGATAGTTTTCACCTCTCCATCTTGAGTTTCCTTCCCCTTTCATCACTCTCCTTTCTCCTGACCTTTGCAGAGGACCCTGCTTTTACTTCTCTCAGATATCAAGAAGCTGGACCATCAGACAGCACCGTTCTTTGAAGGAAAATAAAGAAAGTGTTATTGTTTTTTAAGATGAGTTCTAGGTGAAATTATCTGCCAGAACTTAATTCCTATGAGTAAAACTATAAATGTGCTGTGATCTTTGTTTACTCTCCGTGGTTACATATCCACTCAAAATTTCCCTTGCAAATCTGCAACCAGCAGTCCAAATCTGGTGGCTAATCCTGAGGCTGAAATCACTGCCTGACAGTTTAGTAAGTGGCTATGTTGAAGCTGTGTGTCTGTGTGTGTTTTTGTGCTCTGAAGTAGATGCACATGGGGTTTTAGCAGTAAAAAAGACAGGAAAGCAGGGAGTGAGGTGGTCATTCACCATGGTTACTGGCCCTCCTTTCTAAACTGTAATTTTCCATCCTTTAGCTCTGCTGAGAGGAGCCTTTCTCTGCCCTGCACTGACAGCAGACCGCTCATTATGAACAGAATTCATACAAATTGCATCCGCTACTTTGTTAGTGCTTCATTGGGGTGTATGAGCTTTTGGCTTTGCCTCTGTAGTGTTCTCCTTTATCACAGCAGATGTGGGCAGTGATGAGCATGCTTTCATGTATAAAAGCCTAATATTGCTACCAGAGAGCTTGAAAATACTTCAAAGAAAGTGACGCTGGAGCGACTTTTATTCTCCGATTGGAAATAAGGAGCTAATTTAGATGTGCATGTCATTTGTGAGACTTTAAAAGGTCTTTTTTTTTTTTTTTTAAATGTTTACCATCTTCTATTGAGCTAAAATCAAAAATGTTGGAAATCTAAATCTAAATTGCATCACTCTAGGAATGTGCATTTTCAAAAATGTAATTAGTTTTATTAATGCGTTGTTGTTGCACGTATCAACTTGTGAATCATGACAAGATTAGCTGTTTAATGGAGAAACAGCTGTAAAACATTTTTTTTGGATAACTTCATGTCAAAGAACATTTTTTAAAAATGTTTATCTACAGCAGGGGTTGTAATGTTTACTGTCCAAAAACCCACTCTTGAGCGAATGTATTTATTCACTTTATTTAGAAAGAGGGAAAATACATAAAAATTAACATTTTACCAAATGTAAATATGCCAGAATTTAGCCTTAGGCTAATTTCCATCTGCAGACCCTCTGGCAGGTTGGTGTCGCACACAAGTTACAGACCATGTATATATGTATATGTATATGTATAAGACAAGGACAGACCAGAGAAATTGGAATAGAGCATGTTTGAACTTTATAATGAAGTCGGGTTTAAATCAGCCTCCTGTCATTAATAAAAGGTTTAAATAATTACACTTTTTTTGGTCCAACTGCTCTGCAGGAGACCATTTATGATTATTCGGTACTTAAACTTTGCATTTTCAATCAAATGATATTATGTTTTTGTTGCATACATGAAATTATGAAACTAAAATATAAAAATTGCCTGTCTGTGTATCTACAATTCACAAAAATCTAAATTTGTCCTGGTGGATTGGTCAGATTCTATTGAAACAAGATTATTTGTGATATGACTGTTTGCAAACCTCCATGACTTCTTAATTCAATTCTCATCAGTTTGTGCAATATAGCTAACCAGTGACAAAACAAATGTAAAACTTTTCTCTTTGTACTTAAGATATTACAGTAACTTATGGAAAAATCTATGTGTGCAAATTAAATAAATTAAACCGCAACTGCTAAAGTGAACAGCTTATAGAATAATCAGACAAAGATAACTAAATCTACTGAAGCGTGGACTTTTTCACCATCATTTTCTCTCACAGAGGAAATGAACAACGGCAAAAGCAAACAGCAGTGGTAGGAGAAATTGGCTTATGAAGAGTCTTTGTCAGGATCAAAATTGCATAAAGAGTCTGCACATGAAGAAAACAATAATTAGCATTGTTGTCTGGGGAAAGCTAAATGATAAGTGGAAAACAGAGAGAAATCTCTCGAGGCTTCTCATAAGTAAACCTATACAGCTTTCCCTTTCAGCGTGGCACAAAACTAAAAAACTGGATAGCACGAGGACTTGACTTGAAGGTTCAGGTGAAACTTAATCGGGGCTCATCCTGGGCATTTGCCAGTCTATCACAGAAGAGTGACAGAAAATCACACACTCTGAACTCTACACCTATGGTTAGTTTACAATCACCAACTAATCTAGCCTACACATTTTAGGACCTGTTGGGATGTAAGCCTTAATCAGTTCACAAATTTCCTAATCATTGAAATCAGTGACTGAAAACAAATGAAAAAATTATCTTTTTTTGCTCTCTTGGCTTCATTCCACTTGGACACCTTGTGAAAGTCAACAATTTGTCCTAGATTTTGCACCCCATTTTCTCTCTCCTCGCTTGTCCTCTTAACCTCTGCACTTGTTAACCGACAATGATGTTTGAAATGGTTTTTCTCTATCAGACTTTTCGATAAACGGTGCCAGAAAGTGGACACCTCAGCTATTATGCCCTGTGTAAACGATAAGGCCACGGTAACAATGGGAGCACTCTTCTCTAGAGATGATCCAGCATGCCGCACACATGTTTGCTTTTAGATCTTAGTGAGGAAAATGAATTGACATAATGCCTCGCTTTCACTAACCCCAACTCTAAGCATCAGTAATGAATGCTTAACCCTAAACTGAACTATAACCTAATTTTAACCCTAACCTCAAAACATTTTGAGCCTCAAAACATGCCTTCAAATTCATTTGGTCCTCAGTTATCGGTGGTCCCCACAAGTATAGTGACAATTCTTGGTCCTCACAATAATGTTTAAACAAGTACACACACACACACACACACACACACACAGGGAACGTGCTTCTTCGAGCCTTTTGCGACTCAGTATATCCATCAATAAATGAGGTAATAAAAAATACAATGTAACTTTAAACTTGTATGCAATCACACTGTTAATGAAAGATGGCTAAAGCGAGCACCTGTGTGTTTAGTTTGTTTCATCTTTGCATTTCTTTTATCTACTTCTTTGCTCGTCTTTGATGCACTACTTACATTTACATGACTAAACAAGCACCTGACCTCATTTGTAATGGAGACTAGACCACTCTATATTCTGTGTGTTCCTTTGTTTATTCTTTGACATGATGAGCAAGACAGAAATCACAAACCTTAACAAACCTTTCATGCAGTGAGTTTCTATTCCAAATCTGGGAAATGTGTAACAAGGAAAGATCAAACTCCAATGAATTGTCTCTTGCTGTAAAAATGACTCGTGATTTCTACAAGTGTCAGATAAAAAAATCATTACAAGAGCTATGTAAACCATAATAAGTTGTTTTTAATGGTTAGACAAAACCAAGGTAGTTTCTATGTTTTGTGCCAAAACTTCAATAAGCAGTTGTTGTTGCCTAAACTGTACCAAGAATTTCGTGGTACTTTAAACCTTATCATTTATATTTGATGCCTAAACATAACGACTGAATAAGAGTAAAAAAAAAACAAAAAAAAAACAAGTGAAAACTAATAAGAGTGTGAAAACATAGCATCTAATTGGACATGAACACTGGGCTCTTGGCTGAGAGCTTAACCAACGTCAAAGATTAACTGGAAGATGGCAAAAGCCGTGGTACAAAGCAGCCCAGTTCATACACGAGAGACTCAAGGTAATGCTCAGCAAGTGCAAACACTGTGTGGTAGTTTCAAAGGAAACGATACAAAATTAAACTTCAGGGAATAAAGAGTAAAGCCAAAAGTTTCCAGGACAACAAAATGAAGCAGGAGTCAACAAGCACCAAAGAGGTCATAGATTGAAATTAAGAACCAAGATTGATATTAAGTTCTCTTGTCAGTGTTAAAATTTTTGCCTCTGAAAAGAAACCTTAATATTGAGGTGTGAATATCTGTACTACAGCTCAGAGAACGTTTAAGTAAACATAATTTAATCGGTTAAACAGTTAAATCAAATTATCTTTGAAGTTCCCTGTGTCGTTTCCTTTCTGCAGAGATTTAAGTCTTCACCACATCTCTAATAATTAATGTTCATGTCCAGCATCACTTGTCGATGTGGCCGCTGTGGCTAAGGTGAGAGCACTAACGTTTAGCTCACCTAAATCCGGGACATTGGACCTCTCATTAATATGGATTCCTTCGTCTGCCTCGTGTAATTTAATGATGACAGGTGATATGGCAGCAATGATGTGGACTGACGTCAGGCCCGACTCATTGTCAGAGTGCTGTGCTGTCTGTGAAAACCTCTGCGGTATTCTCTGCTTAACTGCAGTTTGTCTGCACGTCTGATAGCCGAGAGGAGAAGTGATTAAGCTTCCGATGTGGCAGCTGAGATACATGCCATCCATCCTGCAACAGTCCTCTGGGCTCCTGATGAATAGGCAGATTGATAGGCAGATAGAAAACAGACACGAGGCGCATCACTGAAAACTTATTGCGGTGCATCGTCAAGGTCAAAGTATTACTCCACCTTTAGTGTCGTAGAAAGATTACAGATTATAGGTCCCATTTCAACCTTAGGCCAGAATTTAAGTTTGAGGTTAACAAGAAATAAAATGTATTTGCAGTGATTTATAATTCCTGAAATGCCCCAGCAAAGAGAGATAAACTGTTTCAAAGAGATACAGAAATGCTAGATACACAAAAGAGAAGTAACTTTGTCTTTAGTGGCTTTTGTTCTGCTACTACCAGGGGGCTTTCACCATTGTCTTGATTATAATGCAAGATTACAGATTATAAACTTGTATTTCCAAAATAAGACAATAACAATCACATAAAGATGCTTCTTTTCATCTGGATGCAGGTGCCCTCTGTGGGAGAAACATTTTACTGCTTTCATCTTTCAGTCTTATATGTGTGATGAAACTTTTCCCCTGCAGATGAACAAAATTAACTTTCTGGGATTTCCTTATCTGGATTATGGAGCATGCATCAAGACATGATAATAACCAGGTCAGTTTTAAAAAACTGTTAATGCTAAAACGCAACCCATCAATCTATTATCTGCTGCTTATCTGGTCAGGGTCACAGGGGCAGCAGTCTAAGCAGGAATGTCCAAACCTTCCTCGCCACCAACTACAGTTTGTAGCCATAAGTAAGAGTTGAAACGTAGATCACCCAGTAAATCAGTAACTTTGTCTACGTCTTCAGTTCTCTACCAAGCTCCAGAAAATTACTGCTTTAGAAAATGGCCCAATTTGTATTACTTCCACCTGTGATTTGCTGCTATATCAATTTTATATGAATACCAATAGCATGTCATCTATATTTATTATGTTTTAGACTGTTTTGTGGACTTTTAAAAAGCATTTTGAGAATGAGATCTTTGTCTTTCAGTTAGTTTATAAACTAAATAAATCACTAAAATCAGAAATTGCAGTGCTATGTCTTTGTAACACTAGAATTAATTACATTTAGTTAGTATTCACTGAGGTCTTTAAATAAAGGAATGACTTTGTAGCTTGCTGTTGTCAGCACAAAAAAAATTAAAGCCCTTAAGGATGAATTAGAAAAAGAGGACAAAATGACTCATTGTTTGGCAATTTGGGCCCTCAGATGTTTGCTTTTTTGTTGTTGTTGTGCTGCTCTTGTTAAGCTATGCTGTACCTTTTTCTTAGAACTGCAGGTAATTACACTATACGTTAGCATCATTATTTTCCGTCTAATGCCTATAAGGAGCTGTTTCTTTACCCAAAATTACACAGCACAGTGGGTAAACATATGTTTAGAGTGTAATTTACAGTGTAATATTTATTTTCTCAGGAAAAGGGATATATCCCTTTACCTGAGAAGATAAATATTACACTGTAAGCCTCATTGTGTGCTTCCATTTGCAGTAACCTACTATTTGAAATGTATATTAAAAACTATTGATGTATTATTTGTGAATGGTAGTGTTAACATCTTCTCACACGTGTTACACACTTTAAACACACGTGCCCCAGGGAGATGATTATTCGTCAGTGACCCCAACCCTGCATGTTTATAGGCAGATTTGCTTTTAAATTACAAGTTAGGGAAATCAGTGTAGTTATAAAAGCGCAAGAGATCACTACAAAAAGCTATAATGGAAATTTCCTGTCTACCAGAAAATGTTAAGGTTGTTTTTATGCATGCAGTTAAGAGAGAAGATGGAAAATTGCTCATAAAAAGTTGGATGATGCATGTGTAGATGATATCTTTTACCATACAGAATAATGGCGTCTGTGTTTACAAACAGCGTTTGTATGCAGAGAGACGCCATTTCAGTTCACTTCCAACCCCCAGCGTCAGTGATTGACATCTTAGAGCTTTTTATTTTTTATGCACTTCTGGCATCTCCCAAAGAAAGACCCAAATTAAGGGTTATTGTTGTTGCCAAGGCAACCTACTGGGTAATTTTCTGTAATTTTCCGGGAGGGATTGCTATTGATGGTGAAGTCCATATCAAGATGCTGTATGCTGCAAGGAAACACCTACAAACACAAAAGTCTATTTTTTGGGGGGAGCATTCTGCCGCAGTGAGGAATGTCCCATAAACGGTGTATAATTTCTAATATAAACCTTGGCTTTGTCTGAATGCATACGATTATTTGCTTTATTTGAGCCCGCTTAGTCATCACCGCATAGATTAAACCCTGCATACACAATGTACATCCTCTCCCGCTAAGCTGCCTGAGAAAGATAAGCCTCTAAAGATTGATAGAATTACTTCCAGCATCATCATCGCCCCGTTTTCTCGCTGTGAAATCTTATGATCAAAACGCTTCACCCCTTGCTGTTTCCACATGAAAATTTGGCGTATCTTTCCCAGAGTTTGACACATTGTATAAGCAGAGCGTGTGCTGACTCATGGTGAGTTTTTTGCTCATTGTCCTCTTTCCTTTGTGGATTTTTTTTTCCCCCTGCTGCAGCTCTGCAATGGTGGCTCTGTGACAGATCTGGCCAAGGGCATGCTGAAGAGAGGAGACAGAATGGATGAATCCATTATTGCCTACATCTTGCATGAGTCCCTCATGGTAAGCATGGAGGGGGGGCGGGTGTGTACCCCAGAGTAAACGGGGTGATTTTACAGGCAGGTGCTCTTCAGGATAAAAGAAGCTGTTAACCTCTTTGTTTCGCAGGGCCTCCAACACCTGCACATCAACAAGACCATCCACCGTGACGTCAAAGGCAACAACATCCTATTGACGACGCAGGGAGGGATCAAACTCGTGGACTTTGGTATGTGCCTTTTTTAAAAATTTATTGTGGCACCATCGTCCTTTAATAAGCGAAAAACACGTTGTAGCTCTATTTAACAGAAAAGGGTCAAATCTATTACCTTCAGCTGTCTCACAAATAAACTGTGACAGCAATTAGTTTCCTTGAGAGACCGGAATACATTTACACAACCCAACAAAGTGGTGGATGTTTAAACTTTTCCATTCTGTCACAGACAGCAGAGGACATTGCTGCTGCTCCCACTGCGATTTCACTCATTTGCTTTTTGGTTTTCTTAACCAAATGAGGCTCGCTGCAGTTCCTGGGCTCAAGGATCAGGATAGGCAAAGTGATTCTGATGGTTTTCCGGAGATGACTCACCCCTCCACCGAAAAAAACCCCAGCTGCCTGTTTTCATTACAAATAAAATCCCCCTCTCCATTTGTGCGTAGGTTTGCATTTACTCCTGCTAATTGTGGGCTTCTCTTAAAAGCCTTTTCCTAACAATGAAGCGCAAAGTGCACAGCTTTTACACAAGAAGAATGAGAGGGTGGGGAGGTATTAATGAAATCACTTGATACTTGAATGCGAAGTAGCTAATATTGAGCCAGAGCAGCATCTTCCTCCTCGCGCTGCTGTCATGGAGATTTTCAGCGCCTGTTTGTTTGTTTGATGTTTACTGATGAAGTAGATGGAGATGTTCAAACTCTGCAACCAAAAGCAACACATTATACACAGTATTCATATAATGTTGATAAGAGGCGAATCCTAGGATCTGGTATTGTTGGGTTCTTTTAACAGCTTCTGTGTTTTATTTGTGCATACAGAACATATTTGCTTTAAAAGGACATATTCTGAATGGAGTGGCAGAGAAACATCCCGCATAATTGGTCAAAACTATGGTGTCAATAATACTGACTATTATTTGAAACATTGCTTTATTCAGCTAAAAGCACCCATTAAATGTGTCTTTCTGCTTATTAATTGAGTTTTGATTCATTCAAAACTCTTTACGCTGAAAGAAGAACCAAATGAACCTCCGTGAGTTTGTAATTTCTCAAGTTATTCTGTAGATCTGGTGGTTCAGCTGAGACCACACTGATTGCTTTCTTAGCTTTTGCTGCTGTACTCTGAAAATCAGCTGTCACATCTCAACACTGTGAAATGCTACAGTATTCAAAGCCACGCAAAAGTAATCTGTTCATGGTTTCAGTTTTAGTTTTAAATGAAACAAAATATTTCAGTACTGTGCAAAAGTCTTGTGTCTGTATTTTCATTATTTTTTGCTTCCAATTTTTGTACTTGAGCAATAGTTCTTCCATCTCTCTTAGGGTCTTTTAAAGATTTTCTTTGACAATTTTCAGAGGATTTGTTTTTTTGTTTGTTTCACTCGCTAAGCCACTTAAGACGGACCTGTGAACCATTCAAGCATAAAAACGGCACCTAACTCGAGCGATGAACCAGTGTTGTGTCTAAACATGACGGACAATCCAATCCAATTCAACTTTATTTATAGTGCACTTTAAAAACAACATGGTTGACCAAAGTGCTTTACCGTAATAAAAAACAGCGATACCAGTTAAAAACCATACATTAAACAGGCAAAGAAATAAATATAAATTACAATAAAATTAATACATAAATGCAAAAGGAGTTAAAATTAAATCAGTATAAATTAAATATTAAAACAAAACAAAAAACATGAGTACAATAGGCAAAAAAATATGCAATAAATGAAATTAAACCAAAAAGATAAAGCGCGACCAAATATGGACTACACGGTATCTTTCTCTGCAGCATTTGCCTTACTCTGATTTAAATTAAAATACTGTAAACACTCACAGACGATATCACACATATTGTCTGAAGCTATTTATCTGGTTACTGCAATCCTGGCATCTCCAACAGCATCCAGCTTTTATTTCTGCGATATATCATCTCTTGCTTATTTAAGAACATCTTATCAAGTGTTTGATGTTTCTCTGGCTGAACCTGTAATGAATGTCCAAGATAGGAAGGATACCGTATCTCTGGAAAGAATGTATTACATACAAACATTGCTGGTTAGACCGAGAGCAGGTTTCAATTCACCGTGTTTAGTGCTAAGCTCATGATACTCTCACAGGAAGTAATTATGTTTAATGTTGTGACACTTTATCATCAATAAATTGTTACTGCATTTACTTTAAGGCAGTGACACTGCTGATCAGCTTATCTTCTATGAATATTTGCTGCTATGAATGACTGTTATCTGTTAGCACCATATTTGTATTTGCTATTCAGAAATAATGCATGTGGATCAGTTTAGGGAAGAAGTTAAAAGAAGCTGTATTATAACAGGAAATAAGGAAGGAAGAAGAGCCACAGATTTTCCTGACAGAAATCTCTACTCTACATCTACTGGATGGTTCCCAATGGTTGAGGTCTTACCAATTTTAATAACCTCTTGACTTTTCCTCCCCTGGCAGATCAGAACTATCATTTGTCCTGTAACTTTTATTCAATTCAGTTTTATTTTTGTGCCATATCTCAACAGTCGCCTCAATGCACTTTATATTGTAAGGTATAGAGCCTACAATAATAGACAGAAAACACCAATAATCATATGATCCCGTTTGAGCAAGCACTTGGTGACAGTGGCAAGGAAAAACTCCCTTTTAACATATGCATACAAAACTAAAAAAATAGAAGCTTAGTTGGAAGTCATAGAAGCTGTGAATGACAGGGTTTACCAATAATTAAACTTTGCTCCCCTTGCACCAGAAATACTACACTAATTACTACATCTTATAAAGATAGTTGTCACAATACTGGGTGTGTGGCCTAGTGTTTTATGTTTGATTAAGTTATATTCCTTGATTATTTATTATTCATGGCTTTGGTTTTCTTGGTGGTTTTCTGTTCATAATATATATTTTGTTCTAGCTCCTAGTTTTGGTCACTGTGTCTTTCCTGTGTTCCATGTTTCATATCCAGTCAGTCATGTCTCTGCGTCAAGTCTGCACCTTTGTGAATATCTCTTTTTTCCTGTTTTATTTTGATAGTCCTTATCCTGTGTGCAATGTATCTAGTTTTGCTTCTCATTGTCTCATTATGTATGATTAGGCCTAGCTGTGTTTCCTGCCTGTTTCCCATTCCCTTGTTACTCACTCGTGTATTTAAGCCCTGTGTTTTCCTTAGCTGTGAGGGTGTACAACACAACAACAGGCAGTGTGTTTCTCTCAGTTCCAGGTTTGTTTTCTTTTGGTTTAGCTTAAGTTATAGTTTTACAGTGTTTCAGTCCTTAGTGCCTATGTTTGGGGGTTTTGATTATGTTATGGTGGATTTCCTAGCTATAAAGCTGCTGTTTCAGTTAACGTCCTATGTCGTATTTCCTTTGTTTAGGTCCTAGATCCTGCCTGCCACACAGCCAAACTGAAAAGCAGGTTTACATTCACAGCAAAACGAAAAACACTTGCTTTTAGACAACTAGGTTTAGTCTAAATTAAAACTTCTTTACTTTTGAAGTTTTAGCTAGGGACACCACTGTATTGCTAAGGTTGTCTACCAATCCTAAAGACAGCTGTCTGTCTCACGCTCCTTGACTCTACATGCTGAAGTGTGTGTAGTAGTAGGAAGGGCTTAAAGTCCCAGATTCAAGAGCCATATAAATGTGTGTGTGTGTGCGCGTGTGTGTTTGAATGTGCTTTGTGGTGAATAGTGCTAAGAGTCTTTAGTCTTTGTTGACTGGCTCACGCATCTGTTTTTATGCCCTTTAAACCCTTATCTACCATAATATCATGACACCACCTAAGCCTTCATGCTATTGAATCAGTAGCATTTCATCTACTACAAGCTCTCCTGTAAATCTTGCATCTTGGTTCATTGCTTAATCTTTACTTTTCTGGGTTTTTCATTGCTAGCATTTGTTAGCATGTTGACTTGACAGGTTCTTGGAAACACATTATATTTGCTGTGGTTAGTTTCTTCTGGCTTTATCACAGTTTCTCACTTTACTGCCATACTCCAGCACAGCCTGTAATCTATTGATTTGTATTTTTGAACAGGAAGATTTTATTTTTTGTCCTCCTGATAAATGATTTGTCTGGCCCAAAATAAAGGTCATATGTACTGGTTCATGCCCATGTACTCAAAAAGAATATGTTTCACTTTTGAAAAGGGAACAAAAATGCCCATTTTTCGAGGGGTTGGTGTTAGAGTGACTCATTTTGCTGGACACACTAGAGGTTTAAGTTTAAATCATAAACATCACACATCCTCTTGTAATATTTTTTAACATGTTATTACTTTTTTAGGGGTGAGAGTTAAACACTATCTGGTCAAGATTAGAAAAATCTTTGTGGCTTGGGGTAAAATACCGGTCTAAGTTGTTTAAAACTCTGTTTCTTTGTTTGTTTCAATCGTACGTGCTGCAAACACAAAACGTACTTCCTGTGAAAATAGTCAGGAATTCATGCTGACTGTTATGAGAGAGTGCAGCAGTTTCTGTCCATGACCAGGAAGAAATAAACTGCTTTTGGAACCATTTCCTGTTTTTCATGCTCAGGTCATTTCAAAGTAATGTAGAGTAGTAGCCATTTTTGTCTCCCATTCTCTCCAACATGAACTGAGGTCAGGCAGTTTTTGTACAAAGAGACCTGGAAAAGCATTTAATTTATTTCTTCTGTTCTTCGGATAATTAAAACAGGGTTATTTGATTAGTACTTTAATGTGAACTGTACAATAAGCTGCAGGGTTACTGTGGAATTCTTTAGTACAATGACAACAGGCTGGCTACCTCATCGTGAACAAGTAAAATTGCACAGGGTCTCTAGATTGGCTGCAGTCTTGTTCTACTGTGACCCCTGTGAAGTTTTAGCTGTCAAAAAGCTACGAATGTAAAGCAAACGTTACGTCATTCTACTGAAACAAAGGTGAAAGCAAACAGAGCAGATAAAGCTCCTGTCTTATAATCAGTCACAAAAGAGCATTTAGCAGGATTCAAAGGGTATACAGGTACACTGGTTGAAATCTCTTTCATCAAAATACCTCCAACTTCTTTCATGACGTCCTGTTTTCCTGCCTGTACGCTGCTGACAGCTGAGATTTGAATGAGGTCTGTGACGTCATGAAGGAGGAGAAGCAAACTCGTAGAATGACGAAAATGGGGGGGTGGGACAGGACTCGAGCTTCCTCGGGTACTGCGTCATGCTGGGATTAATGGTTTTCATGTGGAGGGGCGCATGCTACACTGAGCAGCTGAAGAGATAAAGCCCCCGCAGTGACTCATCACAAGCGGAGAAACAGAACAGCAAAAAAAAAAGACCCAAAAAAGAGCAGCAGAAGAATGAAGAGAGCTGTTCGTTCATCGGTCTCTCATGAATATTCTAATTGATGGCATTATCTCTGTGATGATTATTAAGTGTGTGGCCCACCAGGCTGCACTCCGGGCTAATGTAGTGGAAACAGAGGGGCTGAGAGAGCTTTAATAGGGGGCTCTTTGTGTACCTGTACTTTCACACACTGATATTCCTCACATGCCATATATATCATTACAGACACGTACAAGTTTGTGTACGTGAGTTTGTCCTCACTAATGTGTGGTAAGGTTCATGTTTTTGTGGTTTTATGACACGATGTGACTGTCCCTGTGTGTATGTCCGCCTTATGCCTACATCTCCCCGCCCTGCACATGATTATAATCCCTTTTGATGTTTGCCACAGAACCATTTTCCTTTACGCTGCTCATCCTGGCATTTCTCTCCACCCCTGGATTTAACCCCCAAGCACCAGCACTGACAACATTTAAATGGATGCGCAGAATCGGCTTTTATGATCTGAATTTGCTGATACGGTTAGAACTACATTTATGTGGTGTAAATGTCTTTGTTCTGGTACTTAGAGATTGTGCCTGTATGCACACTTTTGATGTTTTAAACAGATTTTTATGCAGTTCACCATCTGGATGTTTTGTCGTTGCATTTCCTCAAATTACTCTTTGGTTTCCTAAAAGCTTTTATGTTGCACGTCTGGCTGTTAAAACCCATTTTGCAGAATCTGTGCACCTCATATTCTTCATATGAAAACATGAACTAGAAGACAGAGACGCTGTTCTCCAGCAGCATGTCGTGCATCACTACATCACCTTTTGTTTGTGGGTTGCTGCTTTTGTCTCGAGGCTTTGCTTTTTTCCTGCTCTTGATCTGGCCGGCTGCTTCAGCAGAGCCCGCCCTGGGACACATCACAGTGCAGCGTAACACTGATTTGTCTGGACTGGACCGAAGTCAGGATTGTGGGTCAGCATGTTCCTTGTCAGGCACATTAACACAGCGCACACACACACACGTAATGACACACGTGTCCTCTTTTTCTCTCTGCAGTCCCATTTCTGCTGAATTTTATCTGCCTGTGGCTTGACTGCTGTAATGTGACTCGGGCCTCTGTAGCATTAGACAATAAATCACTCAGATGCGTCTTGTTCTAGGAGGAAGTGACACGTCTCCGGCCACCAGAGCATGCGCGAATTGTATTCAAATGTTGTTCTTGAAATGCCAAAATCGCTTGCAGTCAAATAAGAATTTGTAATTCATTGCAGTCTATCATTTAGATAATGAAAAAAAGCACTGCAGATGTTTATGTGCATGTATTGTTTTTTTCCCCCCCTCGTCACTATAGCGACAGCTCTATCAGCGCAGGCTTCAAGAGCCGTTGGGCTCTGTCTCATTTGAGCCGCATCCTGCTGTTTACTGTGCACTGTTTCCCTTTTCACAGATCATCACTTTTACCTGCCAGTGTGATCTTTGTAGAAATAAAAACATGTTATTGAGATATTTTGAAATGTCTCCACTGAGTCTTGTTTTCTACCCTGCAGGTGTTTCAGCCCAACTGACAAATACCCGTCTGAGGAGGAACACCTCGGTGGGAACCCCCTTCTGGATGGCTCCCGAGGTACAGTAAAAGTGGCCTATAAATGCTCCCGCAGCCTCGTCTCTTTCCGCTACATTAGCCTGGAGCAGATCCCAGTGGGCCACAGTTAATAATCATCAAAGAGATAACACTGTCAAATACAATGTGCATGGAAAAAGTGGAATGGGCAGCCTCCATCGTTCGTCTCCTGTATAATCATGGCTGAGTGCACTGACAGTATGTATAGCCTCTGTAGAGAAGTGGCTGCATCGAAAATTGAGCGTTTTATACCAGTCATATGTGTTTGAGCGTTATTCTTTTTATAGCAACTTAATGTGACTTTGTGCTGTGAGGTGGGCTCTCAGCTGAGGGTTCTTACCGATTCTTTGACACCGACTGAAAAGCTGTTTCTATATGGTAGTGTTTTTCTTGCTTCAGTTATGCATTTGGGACTAAGCTGCAGTGTCTGTATACTGTTATCTGTCGCCACTACTGTCAATGTTTATTGACAGCGCTGGAAGCAGTGCTTCCTTTATATTGCAAGTTAGAAGTTCGGTGGTGGGAGGTAAGAGTTTGCACATCAAAGTCTGTTTACAGGTCTTGAGGATGTGCTACTGCATATTTGAAAAAAGCTCCAGCAACACCTTCTGTGCCTCCAGAGGGATCAGTGTGAAGTCCGATAAACCACCTCAAGTGTTGTCACTTGCATGGAATAAAAAAATAGTTTTTCTATAAAGTAAAAAGTCCAAATTTAGAAGTAAGTCATTTACATTTTTCTTTTAAGTTGAGTGAGAAAATATTTTAGACTTTTTTTTTTTATATATATATATATAATTCTTAATGAAAATTTTAAAAGCAAAGAAGAGATACTCATTTCCATGTTATGAATGTTGATGCTGCATAGTTTATTCACCCTTTTGGAACTTCCCTGTTGGCACAATGGTTGGAGACCCAGAAAAGCAGCAACCAGCTGATTTGGGAAATAAATAAATAAATGAATAAATAAAGATGCTACTAACAAACACTCAGAAAACCATGTGTATAAAATAACAGTAGGAATCAGCTGACATACTGGAATATTATTGGTCCTGAAATTCCTGTACTTATCAGGCTCTAAACATCCCTTAATATTAAGGAGAACAGGTGAACGCACGTGTTCCAACATGTTTGGTGTTGTTTTATGTATATTTTGACTTTCATATGTCCCCTTCTAATTGGCTCTTCACATAAGGGAACACAGTATGGTTCTGCATTATTAACAAGAAGCCAGACTGTCTGTTAGACTCTTATAGATGCAAAACACCTCATCATATTCCTAAAGACTTCAGTAAGAATAGCATTCCTGTTGAGACTTCACCATACGGGGATTTAACTCCTGAAACAATCCACTGCATCCACTGAGTTCCTTTAATAAATCAGTACCCAACATTTCATAATGTCCCAAATTGTCTCCATTTTCAGTTCGTGCTGCGGTCTTTGTTGTTTCACTACTGCTCAGCAAATAGCTGGCAAGTGTTTGCAGACAAGTCAGCACTTAGCATGCAAACCACAGGCAATCACAACAATCTGCTAGTGAACATAGCAAACGCAAAGAGGTCTTGGTTTACCCAAAATACTTCTGTGCAACCAATTTTACTGAGCAACTGCCAGCAGCCCCCAGCGGGATTTTAAGGAGTCGGACATTTACATGGAAATTAGAATGAAACATGGAAAACAAACAGAGCACACTGCAGAACAAAACAGATTACGTAGTGTTGGAAAAAATACTTCAGATGGCGTTTTGACTGTGCAGCAAACTGATTCATCTTGAAAAACCCTTGGCAACCCCTAATTGAGCAACAGCATAGCAACAAACAGATAACTTGAATGTGAGAGAGATGCACTTTTAGCCTCTCAGTAAGACACCGTTCATTTATTTTTCATTGAACCTGAAGCTGCAACACTTTTGGAAACCCTCAAAAAGTAAAGAAATCTTATAACCACCCATTTGCACCCTTAACCTCAACACGGATCAAAATTAGATGAGTCCTTTGCGGACTTCGTGAGGATGAGATGAGTGAACTTATGCTCTGCTGCACCAGAGCTTTCCTTCGTAACTGCTGCACCTAATGGTAGTTTTAAAATCACCTCAGCATTCATGGTACCCAACATCACCTTGCATATTCAATTGTTAAATCAAAATAGCTTTTACATGAAGTTTGCATGCCGTGCAAATGCGGGATGCTGCATGACGTGGCGTCGTTAAGGCTCAAGGATTTTAATCTTATTTGTTTAAGACATTGATTCACAAAGGTCTAAGAAAGGACATTTACCTGAGTGGACTGAGTAGGCAAGAAGCATTTCACAGAGCGGAGGTTTCTTCTTTTTAAATTTACACTTTGGGGACAATATACAGCACCCGCTTTACATAAAGTCTACTCATAGAGAGGATTTGCTTTTGCAGGTTTGACTTGGAGGTGAGCTGCATCTTTTCTGCACTGTGTTATACACAATGTTATGTAGATGAGCTTTGTTTTCCAGAATAACCCTTTTGGTTGTCGCAGTCGAGTCTTGATTTTGGCTGTGTTATGTGTTAATGTGTATATTTGTGTGTTGTTTGGAAATAATTTTGCTGTTTAAAAGTCTGCCATGTCTTTGGCATTGAGTCTCTTTGAGGACTGATTTAACATTGATTTCTTTTAGTTTTCATTAAGTGTGTTTACTAGGAACATGACAGAATAATGAAAGTCTTGGGGTTTTGTGGAGTGTGCGTCTTATTGGTTATCTGGTAATGATTTGTCTGGTCTGCATGCATTAGACTCTGCCTGTTCAGAACTAGAAAAATAAATTACTGGTTACTGTTAAATGTGTGTATTATATGTGGGTGTGTGGTAATAGCAATATGAATCTTGAATGATTCATATTGCTGATTGAGTACCATACTGCCCGCAGGACAGTGATGATGGAGTGTGCGT
>VUQR01004508.1:42891-56785 GCA_015108515.1 Hemichromis elongatus
TTTATTGTTTTTCATGTTTAATTATTGTGTCTGTGTATGCGTGTGTGTGTGTGTGTGTGTTCACTGTTCTGCTCACAGCAAATGATAATGAGGAAGTTGTTTTGGCTGAGCTGCTGCAGTCTATTTAGTTCCTTTATTGTTAGTGCACAACTTTTTAATGACATTTTATTCTTTCAAATTTGTTTTTGCAGAAGCACAAGAAGAAATTAAAAGAAAAAAACTTAAATACTGACTTTCAAAGAAGAAAGCAGACCCAGATTTAATTGCTTTCCTCGTGATATCTGTAATAAGACATTAGACCACCTTTTATATGTTCTTTATTTCATCATCCCTGCAGGTAATAGCATGTGAGCAGCAGCTGGACTCCACCTATGACGCCCGCTGTGACGTCTGGTCCCTGGGCATCACTGCTATAGAGCTAGGAGATGGAGACCCACCCCTCTCTGACCTCCACCCAATGAGAGCCCTTTTTAAAATACCCAGGTAAACTTCATCATATTCTGCTGTGCTGAATTAATTCAAATGATTTGGTTTTCATGACAAATCTGAGCTGAAGGTTGCAAATAAACCAAAAGCATGTTGTGCTCTATTCAAAAATGACTTTGATTCTTAGTGAGACTTGGACTTGTTTTTTGTTTCAATAAACTGGACTCTGCCTTAAGGCTAATGACATTTTACATGCACATAATTACATTTTTATAGAAATAATTTACTTAATTTTATTTGTACTGAGTTCACATTTTTTTATGTGTTTTTTTTCACATTTCTGATATCTTGAAAGGTGCTATTACAGATTAAAACTATTATTATACTGTTTTGCTGTCCCTGGATTTGATGGCTTTGTCAGAGTGATAAAATAAGGACTACCCTTCTAATTTTACCCCTGCTGTGCATCTTTTCTTTTCTTTTTTCTTGTTGAAACACTTACATTTCATGACTTTTTAATTATATTTTATGGGCTGAGAAAACAGCTCATTTTGAAAATGCAAATAAAGGCATGTACCGTGTTAAACTTTCAGTCTATATCGGTAAATACATAGTACTCGATATGAGTTTATGGATATTTTTTCTGCAGGTTTTTAAACCTAAAATTGTCATAAAAACTAAAGTAACTAAACAGAAACCATCAAATGCACTCTGAGAGAAAATAAAGATGAAATTTAATCGGAAACTACAAAATTATAACCTCTTCTTCCATTTTTAAAGCTGGAGCCATGCATGCAAATAGCCTTTGCCTTAAGATACAGCTCACCCCAGGCAGAAGTAAAGCAAGATGATATTTTCTTCGCTGCTCTGATACGAACCATCTCACAAGACTGGGCATGTTTTCATTATCTGGCTCCTCAGCTTGTAAAGACAGCATAATGTATAGCGTACTGTGAGCTAAAGCTGATTTTCTAATTGTTTATCTTCACCTGATTTCAGTGTGAGAGCACTTAACCGTCACAGCAAAGCTCTTTGTTCATCACTGCCCTGAAATACACACACACACACACACACCTAAACACACAGACTGCTGCTGTGTCACGGCTGTCCTGTGTGTTTGCTCTGGGGGTCGTGCTCCGCCGGAGCCATCACACAGCTTTCTCACAATCTATGTGACTGCTACAGCCAGAGCTTCGGGCTCTCTCTTCACACTCCTCACTTCCCTCTGCTCACTACTCTGCCTTCATTTGTCAAGCAGTCTTGGAAAAAGCCACGCTGAGGGCATTAGTTCATCCACTCTCTCTTATTTAGTGCCCGCCCCCTCCCAAAAAAAAGCCCAAAACAAAACAGCAGGTGGCCATTCCTCATTTTTATTATGATAGTTATAATCCCATTTTTATCAGTACAGTTTTTACCTAAAATTTGCAGCAACCAAGGGCTTGACACATAACATGTAAACATATAATACTATGATGTATTTAATATACAATAATGCAATACAACCCCATACAGTTTCTCTATTGAGGTTTCTTGAGAATTATCTGCCATGTTGGATGCGAAGCAGCCAACGGTGGTGAGGGGAAAATGCATAAAACACACTGGTTGGCAAGTTAAAGATCGCTGGCTGTTGCTGAATGAAAATGGATTGCAAAGCTGGCACTGCATTAAAAAACTTTCTTTCGATTTCTACGGCTGCTGCAGCTGCCTGTAGTTTTCTGGAAGGCACTAACTTGTCTGAAAACTCTTGCAAACCAAACACAAACCAGAAATGCACAATGTTTGCCTTCGACATAAGTTGCAGCTCAGCTTTGCAGCAAACGCATTTAAGAAGACGCAAATTTTGACTCTAGATTACTTTGATATACACAGCGGTTGGTATACATGGTCGACTCAATGGCTACAAGGTGCAAATCAACCCAAATCATCTCCCCGCCACCACCTTGCTTGACAGTTCTGATGTGTTTGTGTTTTGCCAAATGTGGAGCTGTGAAACATCTCCACTTGGGTCCTGTCCGTCCAAAGGACATTGTTATCTTGTGATCTTATGGTTTGTTCAGATACAACTTTGCAAACCTAAGCCGTGCTGCCATGTTAGAGAGGAGAGACTTTCTCCTTGAAACCCTGTTTAACAGGCTAACTGAGTCCTGTAGAGTTGTAGCTCTTGGGATTTTTGCATTTTCTCTGAACACTGCACGCTGTGACCTCGGGGTGAATTTCACAAGATGTTCACATTTAGGAAGGTTGGCAACTCTGTCGAATTAATGGGCAGCAGTAATTGTTTCGTTCCTTCTTGGTATTGTGTTAAAACAAACCTAAATGCTCCAGACCTGCAAGCTGACAAATCTTCTGCTTTTATAGAGGTGCTCAGACTTGCTGATGATCATTTAACTAAATTCATTTGATAAGCAGCACCTGGCTCATACTTTTCCTATCAATTCATACGGAAGGCTGTACGTAGCTAACACACTGCAGTTTCACTTTTGTATAAATGGTGAAAAATGTCATGTGTTGCTCTTCATATGAGATTGTATTTACCAGATTACCATCATTATGTACTGATGGAGTACCTTTATTTTTTCCATGATTGTTATATTTTACCAGTATAATATGAATTTTGGAAAAACATAAGTCCATATTGAAAGTAGTGTGCAATAGATACATTGTTTCATATTTCAAAATATGGAGCTAAATCCAAAAAGATAAAGATAAAGAGCAAAGAATACAGAAGAACAAGTCCAGTAGTTTTCTACTTTGTTTCCTTGTTGCCATATATTTAAATAGGAACAGAAAAAGAGGAATGCAGAGAACGACTAAGACAACAGTATATGTATGGAAGTCAAATCTGTGCTCAAAGCTTTGGTCTCTGGAGTGGATAAAAGATTTGAAGTGCTAATATAATTATGCTCAGGTGTTAATAGCTAAGTTTTCATTTTCATTATGTGTAACAAAGAGGATTTAAACTTGCCTGCGATACTTTACAAAGTGAACTTTCTGCAGGCAAAACTGAACGAATTGCTCTAGCGAAAGAGGGTACAAATAAGAAATTGTATTTAAAACATGTCCAAGTCCTCGTAGCCTTTTATAAGTGCTTTAAAAAATAGCTTTATTATTCAAGTTGCCCAATGTAACTCCCCCAAGTCATCTCTGCAGGGCTCTCTTTGTCTTCTGGATAAGAAAAACACTTTAATGATCACAGTATTAGCTGAACAGCCTGAAAATAAAGGCCTGATGCATTTCCTGTCTATATTTGTTGTGTTGTGTGATAAAAAGGAGACGAATGTCCTCTCATTAGACCAATTTATTGCTGTCAGAGCCAATGTGCGAAAGGCCTCCATGCATTAACAGGCAGCGGTGACTTCCCTACCGAGTACCTGGAACCCTCTTGTAAAGAGGTACTTAAAGCAGAACAGGGAATCCAATTAGCCGAGTTGTTTTTCTGCTGTGAGGCCTTGTTAAGTTTAACCCCGAAACAATGTATGTATGTTTTCAGGGTAAAGCTTTTAAGAAGTTCTTATTCGAGTCTTATTTACAAGTCTCCTAAAATCTGTATCGATACCATCCAGCTACACTGTTCTGAGGGTTGAAAGCTACCGCTTTTTGCCACCAGAGAAACACCTTTAGATGCCCTAAGTGACAAATCATCCCAGCCTTTTGTTCTCCGCCCTGCCCTCGTAAATCCTATCTCATCTTATCTTTCCATTTATCTTTTCCATTTCTTCCCTTAACAGAAACCCGCCGCCTACTCTTCACCAGCCGGAGCTCTGGTCAGATGAGTTTAATGACTTCATCTGCAAGTGAGTTTGGCTTCTAGTGTGTTTATCCTTCCTGTGTGAATGATAAATATTTACACAGATAACCAGATGCTTTGAATATGAATCTGAGAAACGCGTTGCACTCCTCTTTCTGCCTCATGCTTGTTCTCCCACCTCACAGATGTCTGATTAAGGACTTTGAGCTGAGACCGAATGTGCTAGACCTGCTCCAGCATGTGTTCATCAAACAGACTGTCGGCAGAGAGAAAATCCTGCAAAAGCAATTGATTGAGCTCATTGATCTCAACCAGCAAATTGGAGTGATTGAAAAAACAAGGTATTGTGTCCTTATGGCTTTTGTCTTGATGTTTTTGTTCGAATATCTCGCTGTATGAGCCAAATACTGCCGCTCCGTAAAGTGTTTGATCAATTCTGATATAAAGCCCATGAAAAACTAAAAACCTGACACCCTTCCTGTCAGCGGTTGTTATATGCTAGGCTGTGGCTTAGCTTTCTCCGACAGTATAATCCAAATTACCCTCCTTGCTGGATGTTTTACAAGCCCTGTCACCCTCACACAAAAAACAGGTCAATCCTGCACCGGGTGCACTTGAGGTGCAGGCTCCTTAGTATGAGTTAAAATGTTGCCCTGGAAAGTGAGTCTCCCTCTCCCTGTACAGTGATAACATGTCGATCCCGTTTCTGTCATTTAAGCCATCATGGAAAAACAGACAGAAGCACAGACAGTAATGACAGGTAACTATAGAGGATGCTTTTGTGACCTTAGTGCCGCAGTAGGAGCTTTTATAACTCAGTCTTGTTGTAGTTGTGATTCCACATGTATTTGCCATTAACTGTCACCCTGCCCTTCTCACATTGTTGTCTCTTTTAATGTTCAAATCGTGTTATTATCGCTGTTTGTTCTGCTTTATGAGTTTTAATTTATAATAACGTTTTGTTATTTGATGCTATAGAGCATGAGTGGTTATGATATTTACAGCCAATCAACTACAGGAGCTTAAAAATTCATTTGTGTTCAGCATTGCCTATCAGATAAATGATGTTTCAGTAGAGATACAATGAAGTAAGGTTCAGGATAGGCGTTTAAGTGTGGGGGCACAACAGCAATGAGATGTGTATGTGTCCTGTTATTTCACAGAAGTCTGTGCATTTTATTTGGTAATCAAAAACATCCGTTATGGGTCATTCCATATCAATTTATCAAACTTCCAGCCTGACCGTCTTTGATTTCCCTGAAAAAGTTTCAGTGTGATGATACAATTTCTGTGTATTTTGAAATCTGTATATCTAGAGAACCACTTGAGCTGTGTCATTCAAACGTTTAGGCCACATATCTGCTAATGTGACTTCAGGAATATGTACTCTCAAAAATCTAGCTGAAGTTCAGCTTAAACTTGGACTTGTACTTTTATCTAAAATTCACACTCATACTTTGATGGATGCATTAAAGGCAACTTGGGATTTAGTATCTTTCCCAATGATATTTTGGCATAAGTATAAAATGACAATGAGCAAATTAATAACAACAGAAATGTTTTTTTCAGTTTTCCTATTAAGATGTGTATCCTGAACCTGAACCTAACCTGAACTTTTTCAGGGATGAAGCCTCTGACCTTCTAATTTGTTGATGAGCCGCTGTACCACCTGAGCAGCAGCTCAACCTGTAAAAAGAACAATATTCAAAAATTTATAACGCAGAATCCCATAAATGGAGGTGTGCTCCATACCATGAAACTTCTCAGATCAGACTGGTCTTAAAGGTGTTTGAGCTTGAAATATGGGGAAAATATACAAATTCACTGTGATTTTTTTTTTAAAAAGTGACGTTAAGTAACACTTAACTTTTCTAAAAAAAAATAAATAAATAACAAATTGGTGTGTGGTAGTAACATGATGAGGTCTGCCTCACTTCCCCCAAATTATTATTTTAAAATTAATATTTTTTGTTTACAGGCAGCATCCACAGCCTTACACTTTTTAAACTCTGTGTTGTTGACATCAAAATATAGTAACTAATATTTGACAAGAAAATTTGAGCGACCGAGCTTAAGTAGTTCTCTAGCTGTAGCTCTTTGAAAATGGCACAGAAAGCTAAAATGTGACAGTTTTCCCTTTAAAAACGGATCTCCTGGAAATTTTAGGGAAATCTGGGATAGTCAGGATGAAAGCATGTGGTCAGCTGACACTGAATGACGCTTATGCATCCAAACCCTCAAATTACCAAATTAGTTGAACACCACCAACAACATGTAAGTGTCAGGAAGAGTCATGGTGTCTTTCTAAAAGTGTAATAACAATAAAGGTAAAGGTTGTTAATTAAATTATGTGAAGCAATAAATTTGCTGGTTTCCTGATATCACTTGACAATTTTGACTATATTTTAGTAAGTAAATGAACTGACTTGTGGTAATAAGCTGATGTTACTATTTTTTTTTATATTTCTTCTCTGTGTCTACTCTTTCCTTGATGAAAATAGAAGATGCTTGAATAAAGATGAGTCCCTGAGGTTAGAGTCATAGTCAAACCAGTACGTCCCAGTAAAAGCTCCACTATGAATGACCTTTCCTGGCCTCTGCAAAGTAGTGGGGCTTGCAGCACAAGTTATTAGTAGAATCTGCAAAAGTTAAAATTCATTTTTTGCAGAGCATGCTCAGTAAGAGATGTCATTGTTGCGTTACAGGCATGAACGTATTCATACCAAAAAAGGAAGCCACATGAAGACACAGGACGCAGACGAGGTGGATGACCTCGCCACCCTTGAAGTTCTAGATGAGGTAAAAAAAAAATCTGTCGAAGGTGGAATTGAACCTGACATATCTGCCTAATGAATAGAAAAACTAATTTGTTGTCAGAATTGTTAATAAATAGATTGCTTGTATGTGTTTTTGCCTGCATTTTTATTTAGGCTTTCAGACAATTACTTTTTTCCTCCCTTCCTGGCTGCATAACATCTGGGTAACGAGTTAGAGTTAGGATAAAGTCACTGAATGCAGCAAACACTTTCTGGTGAATGATAAACAAACCCAGAGAATTGATAAAACTGAGAATTTCTACCTGTTTTTTTTATTTTTCTCCCTGAAAGCATAGGTAGTTTCTATTGAGATAAATTTCTGAATTTACAGCAGAGTGCCCTGCTCTCTCTGCTGATAGAGTTAATGTAGCTCACCCACAGTCTCTTTCTCTCACAACCCCCACCAAATATGATGATAGATCAAGTACTGTTTTCTAAACTTGCACATCGATATTTAAGCACACATAAGTGGAATTAATAATATATTACATTTTGTAATTACCTGCTCAGCCCAAACTGCTCTAGCCCAATCAAAAGTGGAATCCTGGCACTGCGCTTGCCTGGAATAAATTGGAAAGAATAGTTTATTTTATTTTTCCCCGTCTAGACGGTAACAGATACGACAGCTAAAATTTTCATGTACGATATGACGGGGAAAAGTGTTTGGTTTATGTGACAATTAGTGAATAATGCATTTCAGTTACACAATTAGTTACAAAGGTTTTTTTTTTCTTGTTTTCCTGCAAGTCTTATAACAAGTCAGGCAAAGCTTAAATATACACTTTAAAAAGCTGCCAACATTTTGTTCTAACATTTACCAAGAAAAGTCACCAAATATTATTTGTAGTTTTAACTTAAAATTCAATTCTGTTCAATTTAGTTTTATTTATATAGCACCAACCTCCAACAGCAGGCACCTAAAGGCATTATACTGTAGTGTGAAGACCCTACATTAATAGAGAAAACCCCAACAATGAGAGCAAGCAACAGTGGGAAGGAAAAACTCCCTTTTAACAGGAAGGAACCTCAGGCAGAGCCATGCTCAAGGAGGGGCTAAACGGAACATATAGCATCATTTTTACTAATCACCCATGCTGGTCTTTCAAGAACCAAAACCAAAACAAATCAAAAATACACAGCAGTGTCTTTGACAGAAAGCGCATTTGGAACAATTTGTCAAATCTGAGGGATGAACCGACATATTGAATGAGTCGTCAGCGGATATTTCCACCCATCCTTCAAGCTGAAACAGTCTGCTGGTTTGAGGAAAACATTGACATAAACTAAACTTCTGTGGCGTTTTTAAAAAAAATATATAAATAAAGTTCTGACTGTCGTTTAGCAAGCATCTCACACTGGTATTTATTATCTTTGTTTATTTTTTTCCAGAACACTGTCGCAGAGCAGCTTCAGAATCGCTATGGAAGAGATCAAATTTACACATATGTGGGAGACACCCTCATTGCAGTCAATCCTTTCCATAAGATGGAGATATACACGCCTGAGGTCAGTGGAGATAAATCGACTTTTGTTTTGTTTGGATCCGTGGGATCTTTCCATGTACATGCATCCCTACATTTGGTCAATAATGCAGTGAATGTATCCTGGCATAGCTCATTAGAGCCTCTGCAGTTCTTCAGTCTGCTGCATCCCATTTAGCTTCAAGCTGCACACACACATTTCCACAGATACTACTGCTGTTTTTCTGCCTCTTCCATACCTCAGTGGCTCTATTTTCTTCTCGATTATTATGTTTTTGTCTCAAGTTTATAGCTAATTTTTCATTTATGTCCTTAGAGAATATAACAAATCTGCTTTGTAAAATCATTAATTTAGTTTTCTAAAAATATATATCTATTTTGTTATATTCATCACACTCTTGAGCATGTCTTTAACAAGCTTTTATCTTTTTTTCCTCTTCTCTTCATAGCACACTAAGATGTACATAGGAGCTAAGCGTACAGCTAACCCACCGCACATCTTCGCCGTGGCTGATACTGCCTACCAGTCTATGCTGTCATACAATGCTGATCAGGTAATAAGCGCTTAAGCTTAACACCGATTGAGTTCACTTGTTTAAGTGCTGTTGCACACGATGCCAGAGCAGCAGTTTGACAACACAGACACTACAAATACAGAAGACACAACAGAGACCACATATGTGTGGGATTTTGTGTGAAAAGGGTGGAGCAAATAAGATAATGCTAACTCTAGTTTGCTTGCAGAGTTAGTGTAGTGTGTCCATTGTTCGATATTGGAGTATTGGCAGGTGAATTAAGGTCTTTTGATTAGATCGTCTTTTGGGGAAAAATCAACTACCATTCGTCCTTTTTGAAAATGAACGTTTTTACAAGACTCTAAACAGTACTGTGAAAAATTAAGTACACCCCATGATTCAAAAGCTTGGAGCCACCTTTTCTAGAAAAAAAGTCGAGATAATGGTTTTCTGTATAACTTTATCAGTTGATCACATCGCTGTGGACGAACTTTAGCCTGCTCTTCTTTACAGTGTTGTTTCAGTTCATTGAAGTTTGATTTTTTTTTCTTTTACAGGCATTCTGTAGATTTGCTAGTGAGCTTTGGATCATTGTCTTGATTTCATTGTTAATATACTTAATATTACTAAAGCTAATAATATACTTAATATATTATTAGCTTTAGTAATATTAAGTGATATATTTGAGTGAGCATTTTGCCTTCCTATATGGATTCTATATTTTTTCTAAAATAAACACAGTATGTTGATTCTCTCTCCACTGTCTGCATTTGGTCACATATTATAGTGGTGGTTAAACTGTTAATAACATTATTAATATTATTCGTGTTTAGGCCTCAAAGCCTTTTCCGTTGATGCCACAGGAGTCAGAGTGCATATATAATTAAATGTGACTCAAGTGACTTCTTGTGTGCAGTGTATTGTGATCAGTGGGGAAAGTGGAGCAGGGAAAACGGAGAGTGCTCATCTGCTGGTGCAGCAGCTAACAGTTCTCGGGAAGGTGAGTCATGAAATCCAACCAGCACAACGCTTTATCTGTTGGTAGATATTCTGTTAACGCCATTTGAAGATCTTATAATGAGTTTGTTGGTGCTTCAGTTGGTGCCAATCATGATTTGAAGGGTAACTAAAAAGGAAAGGTCTTTTCTCTTCACTTTTTTGCATTGATATGAGCAGATTATAGGAAGTGGTAGTGTTACTTGTTTTTCTAAAAACATTTCCCCAAACTAAAGTGTAATGATCTTTCATTTAGGCCAATAATAGGACACTCCAGGAGAAGATCCTGCTGGTCAACAGCTTGGTGGAGGCATTTGGAAATGCCTGCACTGTCATAAATGACAACTCCAGCCGCTTTGGCAAGTACCTGGAAATGAAGTTCAACGGTGGTGGAACAGTGGTCGGAGCACAGATATCCGAGTATCTGCTGGAAAAATCCAGAGTGGTCCACCAGGCGATGTAAATATCACTTCCTGTTTCTTGTCTTGGTCCCGGTTTTGACTGTTGTCACCTTCATTTGGGAGTGACATTCATAGAAAAATACAAATAATCTCTCTGTTCACTTTCTGAAAGAGCATTGCCGTGAAGGTTATTGTTCTGCCCACTTTCCACGGATCAGTGGATAATAGATTGTCTCCTTTTCTTGCTCTCTTTCACATCAGCTTTTTCATTTGAAACTGGTGGCATTTGCTTTCACCTGCATTTCACTCGGTCCATCATTTCCTCTTATCGTGTGTCTGGGGAGCAGACCGGGTCAAGTGGAAGGGCTACCTTATTTCCTGTTGGATCAAAGATTGTGGTCTTGCGTGTGTCTTTAGTGGAACTTCAAAGACACACTCAAGTAGTGCATTAGAAAACAGATACACGCGTCAGACAGGGCTCGATTAGGCCGTACATTATATGAATATTTAGTCTGTTAATGGTTGTTGTATTTGGGTTGTTAGAAAACAGCGTGAATTATGTTTTCATGAAAAAATCTTTATTCATGTGTTGCATGTTTTGTTGTTAGATCATTTTGACTCGCTTCATTATGGGTATAATTTAATTACACACACACACCTTAAATGATTGTTGATGCTTTCCGATGGGATTTAGTGACAACACCCTGGAACAAATTTAGTTTTGTTTATTTCCAAGATTATCCTGTTGAAACAAAAATGGTTATTTACTAATAGATTAATCAAATATTACACAGGTTTTCCTTCACCTTATTCATGATTGATATAAATTTAGCCTTAAATTTTTATTCAAAATAAACAACCGAAGGCATTTAGTGTTCATCATCGAACTACTTTACTCCATACTTTTCTAATTTACTTCATAAACTCTTTAAATTTGTGTCACTGGTGGATTTACAACTTGGTTTTGAATTTAAAGAAGGATTGTTAGCCCTCTTTATTCAAACAAACGTGTGAAGGTCTGGGATTGTTTGCACTTTATGTTAGTTTGCCTGTTTTCCCTCCAAATTCCAAAACTATTACATCACAACAATGTGATTGGTCAGTAGCAATGCTGATCGTGGACCGACATTATCATAATGCAGGAGTAACATCAACATGGAGACATTATATACACCAGGTTTTAAAAAGGTGACAACATGTTAACTAACTGTGCCTGCACATATTTCAGCTTTGGTCATGTTTATTTTTTTTATAAATTCTCTTAATAAATCAAAACTGGAGTCATATTAATCATGTGGCTAAGACAGCTACATAGCATTTCTCCTTTTTAAGAATTTGATGTCCACTATGTGTGTGTGTGTTTCCACAGTGGGGAAAGGAACTTCCACATCTTTTATTACATTTATGCTGGTCTGGCTGACAGGAAGAAGCTAGCACACTACAAGCTGTCTGACAGCAAAACACCTAAGTAGGTTTGACATTCCTCAGCAATTTTCCCAAAACAGTGTTATCTCCTTCCCACACTGCAAACTCCCGACCTTCTGAGACCCCAGTGGTTCCTTTCTGTTTTGCAGGTATCTGTTCCACGAGAACATTAAACTTGGGCCTGACATAGTGAGCAACGCTTCGTATAAGGAGCAGTTTGATGCAGTGGAGCAGTGTTTCAAAGTCATTGGATTCACCCTGGAGGTATAAACTGATGTATTCATTACTGGGCCACAGGTTTAGCAGCATAACCTTGATCCCAACATTGACACTGACTTGTTCTCACTTGCCCCCATTAAAGTCACTGTATGTAAAAATAACATGTAAACAACCTTACTAGCTATAGCACCAGTATTGCTGACTTTATAAATCTTTATCTTTATCTTGTATATGGCTTGTGATGAAACAAAAAGCTACAGGCACATGTAGGCAGTCAGTTCTTGACATTGTGAAGCCTAATGAGGCTCAAAGTACTGATTGCTCTTGGGATCTGCACGTCAATAGTACTTATGTTGTAATCACTTGCCAGTGCTATTTTACTGTTTCGTTTTGTCGTCCATGAAATGCACTTCAAGCTGATCCCTTAATATATGTGCTGTAGGTGAATTAGTGGTTTGTTTGTTTTTTTTTTCAAATCTGTATGGGCACAGTTTAATAAATCTGTAAGATTTAACAATCGGTGCCCGTTTCTGCAGCTTTTTAGCATTGGATACTAAGTACCTTTGATTGGCTGATTGGCACTCTAATCCAGGTTGAATGTGAAGGTAAAAATGTATTTGTACATGTATGTCTATATAATGTTTTGATTTTTCTGAATTCTTTTCTAGAAAAGTTGGGCAAACCGATTATTCACATTTCTAACTCTATATTTCTATTACTGGATTCTCCTAGAGAATCTTTTGATTTGCTTTCATAGTTCAAAATAATAATTTAAGCCATCTTTTTTCGGATTGGCTACTCCTCGCAAACAGAAGGTTTAAACAGTAGGTGGGTGGGGCTTGTGTGCTCAAAGCTCGAGCTGTGTCTCTGAGGTGACCGTGTTAGGGATATTTGCACACACTGATACAATACATGTTTCCATACAAACTGTATTTGTTATCATTTTTGCAGGAGCTCGGAAATGTTTACAGCACACTAGCTGCCATCCTCAACTCCGGGGACATTGAGTTTTCTCCAGTTGCCTCAGAGCACCAAACAGACAAGAGCAACATCTCCAACAACTCTGTCTTGGAGAATGGTGAGGAAAAAAGAGAGAGAAGCATGGTGCATAATGACAGAAACTCAAATATGACTCTGAATTTCCTCTGCTACACCCCCTTCCTCCGCCTCCCTCTTTCACTTGTCATCATTAACTCTGCAGGAGTCCTCCATGTTTAGATAAATACAGAAAATAATTTGGTTAAATCAATTACCCAAGACTGCTATAGTACATAAAAATCATTAAGAAGCATACATTTTTAATGGTTAGATGTTACAGTGCATGCTTTGTGTTATATTTTCTAAACTCAAACACCTGTTCTGAATTGTAATTTAGAAAACAGCATAGATGAGGCCTATTAATTGAATGAATATTCTCCTGCTTGGCCAGAATGAGGCAACATATTGCATAAGATGTGCTGCTTTCAGTAAACTGCTCACTATAAATGCTAACTTTTATCCCTGTCCTTATCTCACATCACCTCAGTGGCATCTCTGCTGCGTATCCGCTCAGACGAGCTCCAGGAAGCCCTGACCTCCCACTGTGTTGTGGCCCGCGGAGAGACGATCGTCAGACCCAACACAGTGGAAAAAGCGGTGGAGGTGAGGGACGCCATGGGTAAAGCTCTCTACAGCCGCCTCTTCAGCTGGATTGTCAACCGGATCAACGCGCTGCTGCGGCCTGACAGCCAAGGGTAAGATGGGGGGGGGGGGGGGGGGGGGGGGGAGGAGGGGGAGGGAGGGGGGGGGGGGGGGGGGTAGTGAGAAAACAAAAAGAGGGAAAGTCTTTAATCAGAGGAGCTGGGAAAAATAGAAAAGTAAGTGGAGG